>PVIU01006407.1:0-58943 GCA_004026605.1 Ondatra zibethicus
CATGTGGAACATTGCCCCTGACCAAGGAAGCCGTGTGGAATATCATGTGGAACATTGCCCCTGACCAAGGAAGCCGTGTGGAATATCATGTGGAACATTGCCCCTGACCAAGGAAGCTGTGTGGAATATCATGTGGAACATTGCCCCTGACCAAGGAAGCCGTGTGGAATATCATGTGGAACATTGCCCCTGACCAAGGAAGCCGTGTGGAATATCATGTGGAACATTGCCCCTGACCAAGGAAGCCGTGTGGAATATCATGCTGTCACTTATTAAGTGTTGTTTTTAGCAAAATCTCAATTCTTTGATTTTATCAACTCGGGAGCCAGATGCTGGGATGAAATCCTGCAGCTCAGAGAGGCAGGGAAAGCTCCCAGCTGAACTTCCTCCTCTGCCGACTCAACATCTGTCCCTTCTTCCTGTGTGTCCCTCTCGCCATCCTCATGACTCCCTCTTGTTGTTGTTGTTTTTTCTTGTTCACTTCCTGTCAGCTGGTCACTCGCTCCACCTCTTAACCTGTGGTTGATTTTATTTAATCCTGTTTACAGTATTCAAGAGAAAGTGTGTGCTGGGGCTGGGCCACACCACAGCTAGAAGCAGGTTTTTCTAGGAAATAGCACAATCTCGTGGTTCACAGTGTGAACAAGTATCCTGCAGCAGTAAGCACTGGTGTGTTTGGTGAATTCTTCCCTGAGTCTTTCTCCCCTGGACATGGCTGGCGAAAGGAACAGGCTGTCTGGGCTTGCCTGCATGGCCAAGCACACTGCTCATGGGCCAGAGGACGTTAGCATGGTGTAGGACATTAGAAGTCCTGTTTGTGTCACTGCCCATAGATGAGAAGTCTAGACTTGAAGTGGAGGTGCTGATACAGCACTTCCCAGGCCCAAAGCTGTCAGGAAAGGGGCTTGGAGGTAAGGCCCTGGGCTACTGTGCTCCTCTTACACCTGTGTGGTCGTCAAACTTGTTCCTACAGCACCGGAAGCTTGGGTTTGAAAGGGCATAACTATGCAGAGTGAAACGCACCTGGCTTCCCCCTCCTAGCTTGGGTGCTCGCCATCCAGCACTCATACCTCATCTGTCCTTCCCCATCCTCCAGGGAGACCTGCAGAAGGTCCAGGAACACCTGTGTCTGCCAGACAGGCGCAGCCTGCTCTCTGAGGTTCAGGCCCTGCGTGCTCAGCTCCGCATGACACACCTACAGAACCAAGAGAAACTACAGCAATTGTGTGCAGCCCTGACAAGCACAGAGGCCCGTGGGAGCCAGCGGGAGCACCAGCTGCGGAGACAAGGTGGGTGCCACTGCTCCCGTCACTCCACACCTGCCCCACATCTGCTCATGCTACCTCGGGATGCATTAGGCAGGCGGGATTGCCAGGCCCTCACAAACAAAGGCCCAGGGGTCCTGAATGGGTGCAAGTGTTTGAGACTCTTGCGATCTCTCAGTGGAGTTCAGGAGTTGTTGTTAAGGAATTTTTGTATAGGCAGCATCCGTGAACAAATGGACCATCTCCTTTCTGGCCATTGTATTGATCCAGCCTTAGCCTGACAACCTTCCTGACGTTCAGTTATTTACTCCTTAGTGTGGGTCAGTGTCTCTGTTTTCGTTTGGTTTCTGCTGAGTAATCATTGTTATGTTGGTTCATGTGCGTGTTTTTTTGTGTGTTTACAAGCACCCTGGTCTGCAGTCTTGGACTCTTTTTGACTCTCATGTTGGCAAAGCACTGGCCTTGTAAGAACCAGTGTTGCCTTCTGTATTTCAGAGGACTGTGCAGAACCAGGCTAATTTCTTCCTGAGGTTCGGGGAGAATTTCTCAGCCAAGCCACGTTGGCATTGACCTGTCTCTGTTGTGGATATGTGTGTGGGATTGGCTAGTGCCGTAGGTCTCAGGGACATGTCCTGACCAGGAGATTAGTACCTAAGAAAAAAATGGTCTCAGAAGACAAAGGGGCGTGTGCCTGAGTGGCTTTTACTCCCTTAGAGACAGTGGCTTCCAGTTCACAGAAATACCATTTCTCCCTTAAAGGAACGCATCTCCACCAAAGCAGCATCATTTGTAATTTTGGTTTGTGTGGTACACTGGGGACTTCTGGGTGATGTTGTCTGATGTCTTGATCTTTCTTAGTTGAACTATTGGCATACAAAGTTGAACAGGAAAAGTGCATAGCAAATGACTTACAGAAAACCTTGAGCAAAGAACAAGAGAAGGCGAGCGATGTCCGGAAACTCCTGATGGTGGAACAGAGTGCAGTACAGGATCTGAAGTCGGAGCTGCATGCATGTAAGCAGGAGAACACAAGGCTGTTGGAGTCCCTGGACAAAGTGCAGCAGGAAGTCCTGCGGCTCAGGTATGGCCATACGATGTGACTGTTGATAGAGGTCATACAACGGAACTCACCTGCTTTGGCTGGCCAGTGCTGTGGGAGCTCCTGGATTTAGACGTGAGAATAAAGAGAGGGGTCCCTGGCAGAATGCTCCCCTGCATAGGCCTCATTGCTACCTGTTGTCTCCCTCCCAGAGCCATGCTGGACGGGAAGGAGAATGAACTGAAGGTTGCCCTTGAGGAGTTGGAGTGTGAGCGTGGAAAGGAGCGAGCCCTTCAGGCCCAGCAGGAGGAGCAACAACTGCGGCACCTGCAGAGGGAGGGACAGAGCTCAAGGGCCCTGGAGGTGACTGACCTTCTTATTCTTCTTTATGGCAGCCCAGCTGAAAGGAATTGAAGACAAAATAAGGCTATGTTTTTTATTTATTTTATTTTTGAGATTATGATATAATTCATTTCCCCCTTCCCTTCTGTTTGAAACCATCCCCTGTAATATACTTGTTTGCTCTCTTTCAAATCCATGGCCTGAATTCAACCTGTTCACTCTGTGTACTGTTACTTGTGTGTATGTTTTTAGGGCTGACCATTTGGTATCGGATAACCAGTTAATATGCTGTTTCATGAGGAGAACTTCCGATTCTTAGCATTCCTTAGTTGCCTATGGTTTTTTTTTTCCCCCCTCTGTGTTAACTCTGTGTTAACAGTCCTGGAACTTGCTTTGTAGACCAGGCTGGCCTCGAACTCACAGAGATCTGTCTGCCTCTGCCTCCTGAGTGCTGGGATTAAAGGCTTGTGCCGCCACTGCCCGGCGCCTGCAGTTCTTTTTGTAGGGTTGAGGCCTCGGTCATTCCCTGTCCATTTTGGCATGCCTCTTGTCCTTGCTCAGCTTCTGTTTAGGCAGTCATGTGGGTGAGTTTCTGACATAGTCTCACAGTAAACTCCCATCTCTGGCTCTTACAGTGTTTCTGCCCCCCTCTTACCCGGTGTTTCCCTGAGCCTTAGGTGTGGGAGTTGTTTTTAGACGTATCCAATGGGACCTGGTTCCACATCTCTGCATTTTGATTGGTCTCCATCTGTTGCAAATAGAAGTTTGGGTGGGTCTTAAGTCCAATTAGAAGAAAACTCTTGGTTACTACTAAGATCCATGTGCCACTACTACACACTTTGAGTTACTGTGCCAAACTTGTCGTCATTGTGGTTCATAGTCATCACAGCTGGCCTGGACCATCAGTTACTTCCCTCTGGAAGCTCGCATGGTGCCTACTGGTACGAGGACAGCTAGTCCTCAAGGAGGAGACAGTTCCAGATCAATAGTCTCTGGGCCATGTGTCTGAATGCATGGTGTTTTAACCTTTGTCCCTTTGGGGAACAACCACTTATTATAGCAATAACCTGTAATGTTTGGCGAGTCTCTTGGACAACCTTACTGTTTTAGTTAGAGTTTTACCATTGCTGTGGTGAAACACCATGACCAAAAGTAACTTGGGGAAGGAAAGGGTTAGTTTGGCTTACATGTCCATATCACTGTTCATCATTAAGGGAGCCATAAGCAGAAACTCAAAGCCATGGCAGGAACCTGGAGGTAGAGGCCATGGAGGAGTGCTTGCATCTTGTGGCTTGCTCAGCCTTCTTTCTTATAGCCCCTGGAACACCAGCCCAGGGTGATACCACCCACAATAGTCTGGGCCCTCCCACGCCAGTCACTAATTAAGAAAATGCCTCATGGGCTTGTCTACAGCCCTAATTTTAAGGAGGCCATTTTCTCAATTTAGGCTCCCTCCTCTCTCAGATGACTTTAGCTTGTGTCAAGTGAACATAAAACTAGCCCCAAAAAGGGGTTGTCATGCCTGGTGTTGGGGTTTTGTAAGGTAGTCTGGCTATTGAAGGGAGGATTGCCAACCAAGTGAGAAAATTTCATCTAAACTACGTGTGTATATTTACATACAGACTTCCATTATTAGAGGGTTTTGTTTGTTTGGATTTTTGGTGGATAGTTAGTAGTTTCATTCCTTATAACTTTTCCAGCATCCTTTCTGCTTTTTTACCTTCCTTCTGTATGTCCTTCCTTTTCTCTCCCTAATTAGAGCCCCTCTTTTTCCATCTCCCCTATAGAGTGCTTGTGTCCTGCTGTTCTGCTCCCCTCCTCCCACCCCCCAGCACGGTCCCCTTTCTTTCTATTGGTTTCTGAAGTTACCTCTGACTGTTTGGAGCTGGGAGCTTCAGATGAGAAGGAACTTGTGAGTTTGTGCTCTTGTTGCCTTGTTTGATATGCATGATCTTTCCTGGTCCTTTCATTTCCCTACTAAGTGGGTTCATTCTTCTTTCCAGTTGGACAGTGTTTCATAGTCACGTGCCACATTTTCATTACCTGTTAGTCAACTGACAGACATTTAGGTCGTTCCCATTTCCTAGCTATTAATATAGCAGCAATGAACGTGGTGAGCAGTGTCTGTGGAGTGGGATGTCGTGTCCTTTGGGCATGTGCCACAGAGTGGTGTAGCTGCGTCACGTGGTAGGTTTATTTTTAGCCTTTTCAGACTTTCCCACACTGATTTTCATAGTGGCAGGACCAGTTTTCAAGTTGAGGTTGTTGGGTTTTCCAGTTCCGTCTTTAATTTGGCTTTAGTCCTCTTCAGTGTTTCTATCTCCTTACTGAATTCTTTCCTCAAGTCCTAGGGTGTCGTCCTCATTTCCGCCAGCCTTATGCTTGTGTTTTCCTGGGTGTCGCTCAGACATTTCTTCTCAAGTTCTTGCTCCATCATTTCATTGAGTTATATCTTCTTTAAACTCGTGGAATTCTTTTAAGAAGTCAGTGATTGTCTTTTAAAGTCTGTGTTCTGGAGTTCATCAGATAATTCTCATTTCTCATTTCCGGTGGGTTTGGAGAGAAGATGCTGCCTTGATCTTTCATGTTGTTGTTGTTCCTCCGATGAGATCTGGCCACGTGGACTCGTTAGTTCTAAGTCTGTTACGGACAAAGCAGGTTGGGGCAGGAGGAAGGACAGTGCAGGCTGGGCCTGGAGGTTGGAGATGGCTTGGGTGAAGTAAGGACAGGGGACTGGGATGACGTACAGGATGCGCCTCCTGGTCTAATCCTGGAGTGTGGGGGTAGGTCTATCTGGGTAGAAAGGTTGGCTGTGGTATAGGAGGGGTCTGTGGATTTGGGCATAGGGCATTATCAGAAACCTAGATATTGATAGCACGGTAGTCAGACCAGTTCAGGGCATTGTAGTTAGGATGTGTGAGACCTGCCTGGGTAGAGAGGATGCAGCATGGAGGGACCTGTGGGTGGTGGCAGGTAGAATCCTGGTAGGAATCTTAGTAGAATCCTGGTAGATCCTAGAAATGGCAGGTGTGGCCAGACTAGGCCAGGGTACTGGAAATAGGACCAAGTAAAACAGTACCAGAGTGACAGTAACAAAGGTGGATGGCTGTGACGCCTGGCAACGATTTACGGCCTTCTTGATAGTTCCCACCTTTGGTCTTTGAGTATTTCCATTTATTTTTTAAAGTGTTTTTATTTAATTTTTGAAAATTTCATTCAATATGCTTGATTAGATTTTTTCCCCCCCTTACCCATCATATTTTTTTTTCTCTTAAAACAAAAGCACAAAAACATGGAGTCCGATTGGTTTTGGTCAATTACTTCTGAGTATGATGCCAGTTCTGGAGTGTGGCTGATGTACCCAGTGTCACACAGCCTCCTTGTAGCTCTCTGAATGAGGCACAGCATCTGAGGTCCCCATAGAACAGTTAAGTGCTAAGCATGGATGGGCAGGGTGCCACATGTTCTGCAGGTGCCCCATGGCTCACAGTCTTCTGCTGCAGTGTATGGCTTTAAACAACACGTGCCAGGTGTGTCTTTGAGCATCCTGGTATTTTGGGATCTCTAAGAAATGGAGAAAGGGACCCCCCCCCATCAAGATGTGTGCATGTGCTTACTCAATACTTCTCCCACACACAGAATTTCTTTCGTTCTTCTTCTTCTTCTTCTTCTTCAAAGTTTTTCAAGACAGGGTTTCTCTGTAGCTTTGGAGCCTGTCCTGGAACTAGCTTTTGTAGATCAGGTTGGCCTCGAACTCACAGAGATCCGCCTGCCTCTGCCTCCCGAGTGCTGGGATTAAAGGCGTGAGCCACCACCGCCTGGCCCCACTCAATATTTCACCCATGCCGTCCTGTGCATGGTACACTTTTGAAAGTTATGATTTCTGCACGAAAGTATAAATAAAAAAACCATCTAGTTCCTTTTCCTCTTGGTATAGATCATCACAACCTTGTTTTTTCTGTCAACATAGGAGTTAAAAATGTCTTTGGAGAAGCAGCGTGCTCAAAATAACCAACTATGTGTTGCTTTAAAACACGAGCGTGCCGCCAAGGACAACCTGCAGAAGGAGCTTCAGATTGAGTCCTCCCGCTGTGAAGCCTTGCTGGCGCAGGAGAAGGGCCAGCTTTATGAACTGCAGAAGAGCCTAGAGGCTGAGAGGAGCCGCTCGCTGGAGCTTTCAGAGGCCTTACAGCACGAGCGGCTCTTGACGGAGCAGCTGAGCCGCAATGCGCAGGAGGCCTGTGCCCGCCAAGAGGCACAAGTGCAGCATGCCTTATTGCGAAAGCTGAAAGCAGAGAAGGCGCGTGCATTAGAACTGGAAGGCATGCTTGAAAAGGTGCAGAGGCAGGCTGCACAAGCACAGCAGCAACTGGAATCTCAGGCTCAGGAGCGCTGTGTAGAGCTCAGGAAAGAGAAGGAGGTAAGTAGCCACCTGCGATCAGCCGTGGATGCCTTGCAGGCCCGCAAACAGGAGCTGGGATGCTGTCTGGAGAGAGAGAGGGAGAAATCAGCTTGGTTACAGGCAGAATTAGAACAGTTATCCACAAGAGTGAAAGAGCAAGAAGGCTGCAAGGATGCGAGGAGGATGGAGAGGAGGTCAAGCCGAGCAGACGTGGAAACGAAGACCTGGCAGACAGACAAGGAGAAGCTGGTGAGAGCAATCTTCCAGCAGATATAAGTCTTTACAGGTCCTGAATGCTGACACCTCCGGCCTTGGGGAGCTCCAGCTTCCCACTGCTGTGTCTGATGTTAGCTACGAAGTTTTGGTGGTCTAGATCACAGCTCAGTGGGGAGAGCGTTAGATATGGGCAGTGGTCTAGAGCACAGCTCAGTGGGGAGAGTGTTTTGCCTTGGAAGCAAGCATGAGGCTTGGATTTCTAACTCTGCCCCTTCAAAAAGGCGCTAAAACTTTTGGTAGGTGTGTTTTCTGTGTTTCTTAATGTCTGCAGGTTAGTCTTTTACTTTATGATAGCATGTTATGGTGATTGGCTTACACTGGATGACCCAGCCGTTCATTTTTGGATAAGTTCCACCTGGGCATGGCACAGTTCTGCTGATCTGCTGTTGAGCTATGGCGATATTAACATCTGCTGTATTCAGTTTGTTAGTATCCTGTTAGAACTTTTGCATCTGTGTTCAGAAGGGACATTAACCTGTAGTTTTATGTCATCTTTGGGTTTAGATCAGAATAGTGATGCCTTTATGGGGTGGGAAGTATTCTCCCTCTTAACTTGTTTTCCCTGAAGCAGGGGCTCTGTGTAGCCCTGGCTATCCTGGAGCTTGCTATTTAGACCAGGCTGTCATTAGACTCACAGAGATCTCCTTACTTCTGCCTCCCAAATGTCTAATACTAGCCCTAAGAAGCTGAGGTTAATAAATCACAAGTTCAAAACCAGCCTTAATATATATAGCAAGGCCCTTTTTGTTTTGGGGATCTTCTTGAGACAAGGTCTCACTATGTAGCATTGGCTAGCCTGGAACTCACTGTGTCTCTCAGAGATCCTAGCAAGGCCCTTTGGTTTTGGTTTTGGTTTGTTTCTTTCTTTTAGCACAGACGTGTAGAACCAGCAGCTTTGTCTTTAGTAGTTAAGAAACACTGGTTTCTAAGGACAAAGCTGTACGTTTCTAAATGTTCAGAAGGATAAATCTGACTATAACATTAGCTTTGGAAATGCCTGTCAGGGATGTGCTTAATATTCTACTCTGAGAGGGCTCCCTAACATGGAGCCCCTAAGCTGTGGGCTGTCTGTGATATAGAGATGCATTCCGTCAGAACAATTTAGGACATTTATGAAAAATGACGACATTGCAGTGGGACTCCATGTTTCTTGAGAAGCCACTTGCCTTTCCCCATCCCATCCCAGGGACTCCCTCATCTGTCTTTCTCTATGAATTATTCTCTTTGAGACACTTTGGAGGTGCCTACCTACCTTGCAGAGAGGACCAGTGGGATCGTAGACAGGTTTCCTAGCCAGACAGCCATAGCCTGGCCTGGACATTACAGGCCAGGATGCTCTTTCCTAAACAATGTACACTTTTCTTTCTTACCTGGAAAATGAAGCATAATGGATCCCTGCTTGCTAATGGGGCGGAAACAGTGACACAATGTCAGAAAGCTGGTTTCCTGTGAGCTGTGCCAGGTGTGACCCTGCAGCCAGACTCCCCGAAGCTGTATGTGGGCTCAGGTCTGACCCAGAACTCTGTCTAGCGAAGCAAGCTCAGCTTCTGTCCTGGGCTCTTGCAGGTCCAGTCACAAAGGGCTCAGAGTCCTATTATCACAGAAGGTCCCCTGGCACCGCCAAGTCCTCAGTGTCGTGTGATACCGTAGATAAACACTTCACCCCCGCAGCTTTCCTGAGGCCTTCTTGGCCCCCTTACCTTACCTGGTGACTTGACTCCACCTCCTTGTCAGGTCCGTTGGTTCTCTTTGCCCTGTACCTGTCTGGGGGCTTGCACCTCTGTAATACTGTGGCACTGCTCACTTCCATTGTATGGGGCTAGGTCGATGACCGGTCAGGTCAGGCTCGAGGCCGTGGGGCCACCAGTGGCAGGCGTGATTTGTCATGAGCATGCTGTCATCATGCTCTGCTGACTTGTGTGTTGGGATGCACATAGATGTAAATGAAGTTCGTCTGTATCAGCCTCTGTGCCAGCAGGCTGCTCTGCTCACTGCCCAAGGGCTGGCCTTGTACTGGCGGAAACCTGAGACTACAGTGTAGGCTGTGCTGTGTGTGGGGGGGTGCCTGACTGTGTTGAAGGTGGTGGGTAAATTTATTGACAGGATCTGGGGAGAGGGCCAATAAAGAGTGTAGACACCTTCTCCACAGGTGCTGTGTTTGGTCTGTGGGCAGTTTTCCCTGTGACATATCCCTATATGACATTGCTGATCTTTGGTCAGATAATTGTTGAAGACTTGTTTTGAGATGAGTCTCGCTGAGTTGCTCTGGTGGGCCTTTGTTAGACTTACGCCGTACACTTAGGCCAGCCATCAACTCGTGATTCCCCTGCTTCTACCTCCCAAGTGCCGGCTATAGGCATGCCCCACTATGCCCAGCATCCAACAGTTTCTTTTGGAAAACTATAATGGTCTTTCCCATTGTTCTTGCCGTCGGGACAGCGAGAATTAGAATTACAGCGCCAGCGTGATGAGCATAAAATCGAGCAGCTTCAGCGGATGGTGAGAGAGCTGAGGTGGAAAGAGAAGGTGCCTGGTGGGGATGGCCCTTGCTGGAGCGCCCCCAACCTGGGTTCTCTGGAGTCAAACCATGTTCAGGAGCAGCAGCAGGAGCTGGAGAAGATACGGCAGCAGCTCCTCTGTGCAGCTGGGCTCCTCACCAGCTTCACCAACCACACTGTGGACAGGTATGCACGCACATATGATAGTGGCCACCAGTACTCACCCCACCCACTCCACGACTGCTTACACCAAGAAAATTCTGGAGTTTAGCTAATGGCCTGTGCCTCTAATTCCCACACCTGGGAGTTAGAGGCAGGAGGACCACCTTACATAATAAGTTACAAGCCAACAAGGTTTATATAGCAAAACTTTTTAAGTGGGGAAAAAAAAATGAAGTGTTTGGCAGCTTTGATTTCAGGACCATGTCTTAATGGTCTCCCGCACAATTCATTCCCTGAGTTTAGTTGAATTAATGGGCAAGGTCTTCTGAAGGATGCTGGTAAAACCATAGTTTTGCATCCTAGTGTTACAAACAATCTTGTTATTCATAGTTTCAAGTTGTGCTAAGATTGGCTTTCCACATGCAGTAGATGTGGAGAGTCCAGCCCTGGATGCTTCCTCAGTGTGTCCTCCACTGTGTCCATGCCCATCAAGGTGGGGTGCTGTTAGCAGCTGGGATGGCTCCCCGTCCATATCTGGATTTGATTCGCTGAGCAGCGTGATTCCCAGGCACTTTCATTTCAACAGCACTTCAATTTTTATTATTGTATTTATTTTGTGCATGTGTACTTTTGTGGATGAGCACATAGGTGTCAAAGGACAGCTTGTTGGTGTCTGTTGTCTTCGTCCACCAAGTGGATGATCATCAGATGGCCAGGCTTGGCAGCAAGCGCCTTTCTGTGTTGAGACATCTTACTACCCAGGAAAAACGGTCATTAGTTATCTGTCCAGCAGGAAGCAGCGGGGTGGCAGGATGTGGGCAGTTGGCCACCACTGCCTGCTCAAGTCTGAAGGGTTCTGAATCTCACAGATGTGTCTGTTTGCTGGTGTAGTCTCTTCCGCCCCGGCACTCTGGTCGGAAGAGTGCGTCTTAGACCACTGATAAAGATGTTGAGTAAAGTGACTCACCAGCCTGACAGCCTCACACAGGAGTGCAGAGCTGGGTCCCGGGGTTTCTCAGAGGAAAAGCTGTACAAGTACTTTCCCTCTGTGCCATTAACAGAGAGTCCCTGAACAGCCCAAGAGTGTAATTCATGTGGGGGTATACACAAACCCTTTGAACACCTGCTTGATTTCTTAGGACAATTAAAGATTGGACGTCATCAAATGAGAAGGCGGTGTCATCCTTAATGCATACTCTTGAGGAACTGAAGTCTGAACTGAGCATGCCTACCTCCTCCAAGGTACAGTTGGGCTCCTCCATGCTGCACATTTGCACTATCTCTACAGTGGGCTAAAACTAAGCTGCCAGCACATGGTGTCTTCCGGGAGTTGGTAGAGGATGTCATGGCTTCTTTGTAGCTTGTTTGTTAACCAGCTGTTCCTTACTCCCTTGTTGTGTGGCCAAGTGAGTGACCATCTGCCCTGTGTGTCCTTGTGGGTGCACTATATACTGTATTCTATATCTTAACATCTTGGGGTCTCAACTGTACCATTTGCACATACCGTGTGGTTATCTATATGTGATGCTCACTGTATGTGGCCCAGGAGCACCCTGAGAGACTGTGTGGACAGAAGTGGGTCCTTCTGCTGAGGACAGATGCCTGGAAAGTAGAACCTGCGCCCAGCCCAGCCTGCCTCCTGTCTGCTTCTGCTTTGGGCAATTGCAGGTCTTCCTGGGATGCTCTAGGCTCCCTGAGTAGCCTTTGAGGTTGCTCATGGGTCCTAGATGTCCTAGATGTTGACACTGTTGCTGACCAATGTGGTGGTTATGGATTATAGCCTGGTACCAGATAACAGAGAAGCTTTATCACTTACTGTTACCCACAAACCCCTTCAACCCACCCACCAAGTGTCATAGAGAGATATGGTATGTCTGTCCTTCTCCTCTGTGTGCAAGTTCTAAAGTTTCTCCATTAGGACTAAAGGTCCCAATTGTGAAATGCACAGACTTATTCTAAGTGAATTACATGTGTGACCTCTCAGCATGAACAGCAACAATTCCTTATTTTATTCAGCACCTAGGTATGGGACTCTTAGACTAGCCAGACCAGGATTATGTTAGTAACAAGCCTGTGTCACTTTATATACCAGAATATTTGCAGTCCAGTTTGTGTGGTCTCTTTTATAAAGGGTGAAAAAGAAATGTGATTTGGTGGCCTATTTCCTATCCCATATGCCCAGCCCCACAAGCCTGGTATCATACTCCAAACTTTCTTAAAACTATAGTCCCTGAAGCGATCAGTAGTAATAAAACACAAAATTCTTACAATTTGTTTAATTGTTTGCCCCTTTTCAAGAAAAAGATGGCTGCGGAACTCCAAGTCCAGCTCGTGAATGAACTGCTGAGAGACAACGAAGCCCTTACAAAAGCTGTCAGCATAGCAACCCGAGAGAAAGCAGAGCTGTGCAGGACTGTCTCCCGGCTCGAGAAGACCCTGAAGCACCACACGCAGAAGGGCTGCCTTCTCAATGTAGGGATTTTTGTCTCTTCCTGGCATAGTACCTGCCCACTGTCTCTGTATCACAGTGCTGTGTCACATCTATCTGTTCCGCTCGGTAGGGAACTGGGGCTTCTGCCTAGACCCTATGGGCTCCATCCCTTCTAGTGTATACAGTCTGACTCAGGATTCCAGGATCTTGCTATGCTGCCCAGGCTTGTCTGCAACTCCTAGGCTTGAGTATTCTTCCTGACTCAGTTCCCCACAGGTACACACTGCCACACCCAGCTTGATGGGGTTCATTTTGTTTTGATTGATTATTTGAAGGGAGGCAGGAGGTTGAGACAGAATCCCAGGTAGCCCAGACTAGCTTCAGACTCCCTATATAACTACAGCTGACCTTGAACTTTTGATCCTCCTGCCTCAACATTCCAAGTGCTGGGGATTCAATGATGTGCCATCATGCCCCATGTTCAGTGTTTTGGGGGATGTGTGTATGTGTGTGCGCGCACACACTGCCTGTGTTACCAGTTCAGGTTGAGGCCAGAAGTCAACATTCGGTATCTCATTTGCTCTCCACCTTATCTTTTGGAACAAAGTCTACTTGAATCTGGAGCCCACAGTTACAGTTAGATTGGCTGGCCAGCAAGCCCCAGAAACTCTGTCTCTGCCTCCCCAGCACCGAGCTTACAGAGGTGCCCTCCTGTGCTGCTGTTCCACTCATGGCTGGGGATCCAGACTCGGGTCCTCACGTTTGTATGGGCAGCACTTTACCCAGCTGGAATCATCTGCCCAGCACTTTGGTGTTTCATTTGCTATCTTAATATCAACTTTTCTACTTCAGGCTCATGTAGACCTGGCTACTGTGTAGTACTTGTATATGCTCCAAAAAGGGAACTTAGACCGATCAGGTTAGACCTAAGCTTAACCTGGTCAGCTTAGATTTTATTTGGTTCTTTACTAGTGATGCAGTTATAGTTATTTTCTATTTAAGGTTTTCTAGCTGGTGATTTACTTAACTTTTTTATAATGAAAACATAATTTTTAAAAATTTATGTGCAGTAAAATTTGCTGTTTGTTTTTTTAAAAAAAAGTATTACCCCTCTTCTGTATTTTTTATTCAGTTATATGACAGCAAGTTTCTGTATGGCATCTTTATATTCTCTTTGGTTGCTACTCCTGAACTTCTCCAACACCCCCCCCACCTGTCTTCACTCCACTTCCTTCCCAGCTTGAACCTTTCTCCCCACAGAGTCCCCCTTTCCTTTCTCCCTGCAGCACCCCCTTTCCTTTCTTCCCACAGTGCTTCCTTTCCATTCTTTTTACCTACATTCTATATCCTTTGTTTAAAGCAACTTCCCCCTGTGTTCCTTCCTGATTTCCTGGCTTCCACAGGTACTGTGTATTAAACAATTAACTAAAGAGTTGGAGCTCGACTCCACACACCAGAGAACATATTGCGCTTGTCCTCTGGCCTGGGTTGCCTTTCCTCATTTAGTACACTTTTTTCCATTTCCATTTATTTCCCTGCAAGCTTCATAATTTCGCTTTTCTTTAAAGCCGAATAAAATTCATTGTGTATATGTACCACACTTCTGTTATCTACTCATCAGTTGATGGGCACCTGGCCAATTGCCAGCTGTTGTGAATCGAGCAGCAGTGAACATGGATGTGCAGGATTCTGTAGGATATGAACGCCCAGGAGTGGTATAGCTGGGGCAGCTGGTATTTTTAGTTTTTTAAAAAACCTCCACACTAGTCAGGTGGTGCTAGTGCACACCATTAATCCCAGCACTTGGGAGGCAGAGGCAGGAGCATCTATAGAGCCTGGTCTACAGAGTGAGACCTAGCACAGCCAGGGATAAACAGAGAAACCCTGTCAAGAAAAAAACAAAAAAACCAAAACCCTCCACGCTGATGCTCAAAGTAGCTGTACTAGTGTACACTCCCACCACCACTGTCTAAGGGTTTCCATTTTTCCCCATCCACTCCAGTACTTGTTGTTTTTGGTATTCTTAATGATAGTCACTTGGATTGGGCTGAGATGGCATCTTAAAGTGGTTTGAATCTGTGTTTCTCTGAGACTAAGGATGTGGAACAGTTACAGAGTGTTTCCTAGCCATTTCTAGTTCTTGTTTTGAGAATTTTCTGGTTAGTTCTTAGCCAGTGTTTTGTTTTCTTGGTGGTTTATCTATTCTGGACACTGATCTTCTTGGATCTGTCACTGGCAGATTCTTCTTTCTCCTCACTTGATTGACAGTTTCGTTATGATGCAGAAACTTTAATTTCGTGAACTCCTGTTTGTTGTTTTGTTTTTCCTGTGCTACCAAGTGCTAATCAGAATGGCGTTATCAACACTGTGTTGAAGTACGTGCCTACTTCCTCTAGCTGGTTTAGAGTATCAGGTCTTATGTAGAGGTCTTTGATGCATTTGGAGTTGAGTTTTAGGCAAAGTGAGAGATAGTGACCGAGTTGTACTCTTCTGCATGTTGATATTATTCCAGATGGCCCAGCACCATTTGTTAAAGATGCTGTCATTTCTCCATTGTATACTTTTGGCATCTAGGTAAAAAACAAACAAAACCTCAAATAGCTGTCCTAGCAGTAATTTCATGGCCTTGTGTCTGGGTCTGCTGTTCTAGTCCATTGATCTGAGTATCTGGTTTTGGCCCAGTGCTATTGTTACAGAAATAATATGACTTCCAGTGAGGGATCAGAAATGAAGGAAAAGCTCGTCCTGCTGGGGTTAAGGCTCAAAGAGGAGTTGGCCTCAAATACAAGGTTTTATTAAGTTATTTACATTTTGGGTTTACACAGTCCATAAACATAAATGCACCATCCTTAAACTTTTCAGGTCCAGGCCCAGGTTACACTTCGAAAAATGTAAGTAGAGTAGGGAGACTCAAGTTTTTTATCTGCTTAAGCAGATAAAAGATTTACACAGTGAAGATACTGCATAACCAGAATTCTTTTAAGTACACCAGTGTTGTTCTTTTTTGAATAGTTGTTACTTGGTCATCTTGACCACATGGCAGAATTATGTTGGTTTTTTTTTTTTTCTGATAAGAGCCTATAGTGCTGCCCTTGAGCTACCGTTAGAGGCTGTCTTGTTATGAGAGCAGCACCTAATAGCTGGTTGTACGCCAGGGCTGTTTCCTTTGTTGTAAGAGTGGAGCCTAATGACTGGTTATTCCCGATGAATAAACATTTGCATCTGAGTACCCTGAATCTCTAACAGGCCTGGTGTAGCAGACTACTGACCTTTGGGATGTTTTGGAAGCAGCACTCCTGTAGCCAAATTGTACTTTGAATGACTTGTGTCTCCTAAACAAGTCTATTAGAAAATAGAAAAGCCTCCGTACTAATATATAGATGAGTTTCTTCTACATCACTGTGTTATTTTTATTACTGTGGTTCTGTAATAGAATTGGAAGTCAGGTGTGGTGATATTTCATGCTCTGTTCTTTTTGTTCGAGATTGAAGCTGTTCTCTCCTGTGTCTGTGAAGACTGACACCGGGATTTGGTTTTGATCTATATTGTCTCTTTAGGATAGCCGCTTTCACAATTGGATGAACAAATGAAATAAAAGGAGGAGCACATGACTATTCCCAAAGTATGGAGAAGATTTTTATTGCAGATATAAGGGAGAGGGAAGAGTCCAGGCTGAACATGGCCAGCAGACTAAGCCAGACCATGAGAGGAGAGGGAGGGAGGAAGAGCCAAAGAGGAGCTGCTGACCAAGAGAGTGGTGGCCAAAATGACTGAGTTATGTATGGATGAGGTGGCGGTGGGGTGGGGGAGTAAGGGTAATGGAAGCCCAACCCCTGGTGGGGAGAGGATAAGGAGTGGGGTTAGGAGTGCTGGGAGGAGCCACGGGCACTGGGTGCCACTTGTCCCAGGTTTGAAACCTAACCATATTAATTCTTAGGATCCCATATTCTGTGTGTTACGCATTTTGAGTAACTTTAACTCCTTTAAGCAGACCCCAGTGTTGGGTCGTTCTTGGTGAGTGTTCCAGGCGAGCAGCCAGCTTGGAATAGAGGCCCAGCAGACCCAGATAGAGCGGCTTCGTTTGCCCACAGCCCCACTGAGCGTCTTCCTGCTCTGTTCTGTCAGAGGAGCTGTGGATAATTGTTTCTTCTTTCACTTTGCGGTCCTCAGGATTTGTTGGTAGCTGGGGTAAAGGAAAGTCTGTGCTCATGGCAAAGTCACACAAAGGAGCAAAGTGAAAGTATTTTGGCAAGGTGGCTTCTCTTTTTGTGAAAAGGATATGTATGCCAGAATCCAAACTGGGCTAGTAAACACTTTAGCCAGAAGGCATCTGTCGTTTATCTCTGTGGAGGTGTTAACTGTGTCTCACCCCATTGGCGGGAGTTCATCTTCACAATCTGACACAATTGGCTAATTAGTATGCAAAGTGGAAGGGGAGGGCCCTTGTTGGGCTAACTACTTTTGATAGAAAGGAACCAAGCAAATAAAATTTCTCACATTGTCCCATTCAGCTGGGCTTTTCTTGAATGGTTTGATGGCGCCAGAACAGAGCTATGTGGCTGTGTTTGTTAGCCATTGGCATTTCTAGAATGAGGAACTATTTTTTTTTAAAGATTTATTTATTATATATACAGCATCTACCTGCATATATCTTGGCAGGCCAGAAGAGGGCACCAGATCTTATTACAAATGGTTGTGAGCCACTATGTGGTTGCTGGGAATTGAACTCTCAGGACCTCTGAAAGAATAGTCAGTGCTCTTAACCTCTGAGCCGTCTCTTAGCCCGAATGAGGAATTATTAAGATTCGTTAAGATTTAAAGCTTTGAATTTAGTAGGTATTTTGCAGATATCTCTGGCTTGTTCTTATTAACACGTGTCTTTTGTGCAATGATATTTCAGTAAATGAATGATAATTACCCGGAAGTGCTAACTTTATAATATGACTGGAGCACTACGGAAAATGATGCCCTGTGTGACAAGGGACAACACATGGTATGTGATCATTGGCAGCAGTGCCTCACCGGATCCTGGCCTTTGAGAAACATTTCCCCAGCTCCTGCTGTCTCCTCTGTGATAGGCCACCCCACAGCAGTCCTTGGCTGTGGTGGAAATGAGGTGTTGGAGTGTGACCTTTTCCTTCAGACTACCAGCTGCTGCTGTCTCTATTCTCCATCTCATCTTTCTCAGGGTGTTCTTTCTTAAGAACACCTCGGTAGGGGCTAGGGAGGTGGCGAGGTGGCTCAGTTAGTGAAGTGCTTGCTGTACAGATATGAGATCCTGAGTTTTGTTCCCAGCCAGTTGTGAGCTGCTGTGTGGTGACACACACCTCGTCCCAGTGCTCAACAGGCAGAGGCAGGCAGTTCTGAGAGGCCAGTCAGGTCTACATTTCATGTTCTGTGCTAGCAAGAGCTGCATTTTGAGATTGTGTCTCAAAACCAACAAACCAAAAGACAGGTTTTGGTGGCACATGCGCTTGTAATCCCTGTGCTGGGGAAATGCAGACTGGTGGATCTTTGGGGCTAACTAGCCAACTAGCCTAGCCTAATTTGTAGACCCCGGGCCCCAGTGAGAGACCCTATAGTCAGCTGATAGCTCCTCAGGACCAACACCTAAGGTTTGCTTGTGACCTACACCTGTAGGCAAACCCCTGCAACCCTTCCCCATCGAAAAGCAAAGCTCTATATTGCCAGCTGTGGTGTTTTTTTTTTTTTTTTACAGAGGCAAAGCAAGTCTTCATGGAAGCAAGACGGGATGGTTTTGCAGGGTTCTCCGCGACATTCAGATCCAGACTGGCACACACCGACTGCAAGTGTGGAAGCAAGTTCCTGCAATACCAAGGTGAGCCATGCAGGGTTGGGTTCAGAGTGTCAGCGTGTCTTAAACCAGGGCTAGTTAACTGCCGGAAAAGGGTCTTGGCTACAAGCTTCTTGGTTTGCTTGGTATGTCTGTTGACACATAGATCAGAAGTACTTCTTTATAGGAGACCCATTGCCCTAACTGTCAGATCACTGTGAGAAAGGAAACTAGCTCAAACTGGATCTAAAACTTGGTTTGCTTGTGGGCAGATACCATGTTTTCTCTCATGGCTGAATGAATATGTAGTGTTCATGTCATCAGGAGTGGTTTCTGTAGGCTAAGGAAAGTTTTCCTGTGATTTGCTCCCAAGGGAAGAGTGCTTCTCAGGGTTTGGGTCCAAGCTCTGTAGTTTTACATGGTTTTCCCCATCACCCGCATCATCTGTGAACCCCATCATGATATCCTAACAACCCCCCACACACACACAAATAGCCAGTTTAGACTGTACTTGAGTGGAAATCCAGTCTTCATGGGGGCTCACTTGAGAGTGTTGTGGAGAAGATATTTCTTTCTAGATTTTATCTGATAGACGAGCGCTCTTCAAGAGGAGGCTACTGGTGTGCATGGGATTTGTGAATTCTAATCCCGTTTGGACAACTAACCATAGCAGACTACAGAGCAGGGTCTGTCAGGACTTAGTCTTTGTTTTCTCTGATTCTCACTCTGTCTTCTCTTAGATGGAAAAATTGTACCTTCACTATCTGAGGGCAGAGAGCTTCAGAAAAGCTCTGATTTATCAAAAGAAATATCTCCTGCTGCTGATTGGTGGATTCCAGGACTCGGAACAGGAAACACTCTCCATGATTGCTCATTTGGGAGTATTTCCCTCCAAAGCAGATAAGAAAATGACAGCATCACGTCCTTTTACAAAGTTCCGCACTGCCGTGAGGGTCGTCATTGCAGTGTTGAGGTGAGTGCCCTGCCTCCAAGCCAGCCATGCACACCTGCTCGCTCCTGTGGTGGCTCTATTCCTTGAAACTACAGTGCTTTTCTCTTTCAAGATCAATGGCACTCGTGGCCTTAAAGAAAATATGACATTTGTCTTGAAGAAGTCATGCTGTAGGGGCTGGAGAGATGGCTCCCAGAACCCCCATTGTCATTCACAACCATTTGTCACTCCAGTTCCTGTGGATCCCATGCTTTCTTCTGACCTTCACGGCGTCAGGCATGCATATGGTGCATATACATAGATGCGGGCAAAATATACATACAAATAAATAAGCAAACTCATGCTGTGCCTGGATATGGTGCCATAGGCCTGTCTGTCATCCCAGCACTTGGGAGGCAGAAGGAGATCAAAGGTTCTAGGCTAGCCTGAAGTATATATGAGACCCACCCAGTATCAGAAGGCCTGAGAAAAGTTTCCAGGGCCTGGTGGTCTTTTTTGGAATAATCTATGGTTTACCACATCACGAAGAGGAAAGTTACAGTCGTGCCATTAGGAGAGCCATGCTGAAAGGAGCGGGAAGCAGCCTTGTACTGTCACCCTGCCTGTGCCTTGCCTTCCCTACACTCCTGGTGCTGTCCCATTGATGGCCCAGCCAGGCAGAAGCAGCGTTTTCCCAGTTTCTGGTGACTCATACAGGCTTGAATTTTGTAGTGTGCTAGGCTGCAGGTAAGCTGTGGTGGGTGTGGGCAGAACCAGCTAGTTGTCAAACATGAGGTGCCAGGGGACTTTTTTGTTGTTGTTTGTATATTTTTCAAGACAAAGTTTCTCTGTTGTCCTGGCTGTCCTGGAACTTGCTCTGTAGACCAGGCTGGCCTTGAACTCACAGAGATCAGCCTGCCTCTGCCTCCCAAGTGCTGGGATTAAAGGCATGCACCACCACTGCCCAGCAACCGGGGAGACTTCTTTAGATGGTGATGTAGCATGGAAAGTCCTTTGTAGGAGGAGGCTGTTTGTTCTTCCTGGCCGCCCAGAACCAAAATAATCACACAGAAATTTTATTAATTAAAACACACTGCTTGGGGGGGCTGGAGAGATGGCTCAGTGGTTAAGAGTACTGGCTGCTCTTCCAGAGGTCCTGAGTTCAATTCCCAGCAACCACATGGTGGCTCACAACCATCTGTAATTAGATCTGGCGCCCTCTTCTGGTGTGCGGACATACATGGAGGCAGAATGTTGTATACATAATAAATAAATAAATCTTAAAAAAAAAAAACACTGCTTGGCCCATTAGCTCTAGCTTCTTACTGGCTAACTCTTATATTAATTTAACCCATTTCTATTCATTTGTATATCACCACGTGACAGTGGCTTGCTGGCAAAGATTTAGCACGTCTGACTCTAGCGGCTCCATGGCATCCCTCTGACTCTGCCCTCTTTCTCCCAGCCTTCAGTCCAGTCCTCCCTGCCTACTATGTGATATAAAAGTACAGCTAGCTCCCAGCTGATCGGTTGTGGAGTCTGTCTCTCCTGCGGGCAGTGAGGGCAAGCTCTGGCGGTTTGGTCACATCAGGAGCATCACTGCTTCCTTCATTCCTGTTTTCTCTTGCTTTAAATGTATTTTGTCACCTTTCTGTATAGGTTGCGATTTTTGGTTAAGAAATGGCAAGAAGTGGATCGGAAAGGAGCGCTGATCCATTGCAGAAGCACCCGCCAAGGTGGGCCTCAGCTGCCACTGCCTTTTCTGCTGCTTGTGGCATTTCCTTGAGGGTTTTGGTTTGTGGGTGTCGTAAAGCACAGGAAGAAAGCCAGGAAACCATCAGTGCAGCTGCCCTTGAGTAGTGAGAGCACTGGCGGACCAGGTCGGCCAGGAAGGCGAGCTGAGCACGATTCTAGAGAGTCGGACAGACTCGTCCTTGCTGCTCTCCAGATCACCCAGAATTCTGCTTTACGCGGCTGTGCTTGTCTGTATGAGCACTCGTGGTTGTTTTACCTATCTCTGGAGGTCTCTGCTGCTGCCTGCCTACTCATAGGCAGTGTAACAGTGGCTTCGTGGACTCTCCGGGGACCAGTGACAGTACTTTGCTGGGTCTTTGTCTAGTCTCTAGGGGTGGTAGATGTGAATGTCCTTCGTACTTAGAGAACATAGAGGTCCTAGACTCTCTGGGCCACTAAGCCACCACTAGCTGCCATCCTGACAGTGCCTTCAATTCAGGTCAGTAGGCATGCTTGCCTCTTCAGTGCTGGCAATCAGAGCTAGCGTTATCCAAGTAAATGTAAAAGTTGTTTGTATAAGCTTAGATTTTTGGTAGATGGGTCCCCCTAGAATGTGCGTTTCTTTTCCTAATGATTTCTTGTTTGATCATTCTTGGGAAGGACATCGAATGTCCCGGAGACAGCATTCTCCATTGGAAACCAGAGCATCCCTGCCAACCAGAGAAGTTTCCTCAGGCCATATCAAGGACTCTAGGCACAGCCCCCGATCCTCAGCAGCAGAGGAAAGGTCAGTTGGGATGCTCCAGGGTTACCTAGAAATCATGCCAATGAGATCCAGAACCTGTTTAGCTGCCTAGAGAAATGTGGCTTGCACTTACTGTCTTTGTTCTGGCTCAGAGCGAGGCAGCGGATGCAACAGAGAGCCTTCAAGAGCCTGGGGATCTTGTTCTGTTCAGGAAGAGCTAAGATCCCCTGTGCTCACTAAGTGAGTTCTCCACTCTGAAGAGGTTTGGGAACTTGTCTCCTGGAAAGAGAAAGGGACACAGTGTCCTTGGGAACACTGGGGCCTAGGAGGAAGGACGATCAGGGTGGGAAGTAGACAAGGTTGGGTTTTGCTCAAGGAAGTGTAGGCTGGTAGGTAGACCATCTTGGACACCCAGTGAAGGATGCTGAGACAGAATCCAATTGGGGTAAAAGGTATAATCTCAAAATTTGGTGAATGAAATAATACAAAATTGTTGTAATTGTTGCCACTTATTCTGACTGCAAAGTGTGATATAGAAGTTGTTTCATTTCATTTTTTGGTGTTTTATTTTGAGACAGAGTCTCTAACTGCCCTTCAGCTTACTGTATAGACCAGGCTAGCCTTGAACTCACAGAGTTCGCCCTCTTACTTTTGTCTCCCTTATCCTGGAGTATACTTACAGGAGTATACAACTGTACTGGGCCTTAAAAGTTGATTCCCCCCCCCCCAAAAAAAAATGTCTTCTTTGTGGTAAATAATGGACATGAAGAGACTAGCTCTAATGGAGACCAATCCCAGATCTGGTCAGCTGATCCCAGGCCCTCCTCTATGCACTTTTGATGTAACTCCACCTGTTAATTTAATGTTTTTGTTTTGATTTTTTTTTCTTCCTTTCTTTTCTCCTTGCTATGGTCCTTTGTTTGCAGATCAACTTCCTCACCAAATTCAAGGTTAGAAAGATCCCTGGCTGCTGCTTCTCAAGATCCAGAACATTCCTTGACAGAATATATTCATCATTTAGAAATGATCCAGCAAAGACTTGGGGGGTTACCACCAGGTAAAAAAGTTATTGTTAAAAATAGTATTACTGTACCTTAGAAACATAACAACATAGAAAAACCTGCTAGTAAGTTGGTACAGCAGTACTCATGAGTAATCCTAGCCCTAGACAGGCTTTGGCAGGAGGGTTGCCAACAGTTTGAAGCCAGACTGGTCCACACAGAGCAATGTGCTGCCTCAAAACAAAACAAAAATCTGCTAGAATCAGCTTAGTAATTTTTAGTTTGGGTGAGTACACGCAATACATATGCCCTTAGCAGCTTGTGGTGGGTAAGTCCAGTTCAGTCGCTAGGTGGGTCTTTTTGTCCTCTTACAGTGGTAGGGTATGTAAAGATAATTGTATTGATTACTGCCCCATCACTGTGATCAAGCATCTGAGAAGAAGCAGTTGACAGGGAGGGCACGGCAGAAGGAAAGGCTCGTGCGCCTTTTTGTCACTTCTTGTTCAGATCCAGGTGGATCAGAAAGTGGAGCAAGGGCAGGCAGCTGGTGGGCTGTAGAGCCTCCAGGCCTGCCCCAGTGACCCACTTCTTCAGCACCGCCCAGCCTCTAGATTCCACAGACTCCCCAGGCGGCGGCACCAACTGAGAACCTAGTGTTTACCACGTGATCCTGTGGGAGACCTTTCGTACCGAAACCATAGAAACCCATGACCCAGCTCGTAGTCATCTCTTAATGCAAAATGAAGTCCACCTTTAGAAGTCTCCAAGGCCCTAAGACTTTTAAAAGCCCAAATCTCCTCTTACTGCATTTGTCCATTAAGCTCTGCCTACAGCATTCTATTCTTGCAAATTGTTCAAAGGGTCTGCCAGGGCCTTACCAGCCGCATGGCCGTGGTTTTCACAGCAAGGGCAACACTCTCTAGCACCAATTTTCTATGTTAGAAATTTGATCACTGACCAAATATCCTGATAAGAGGCAACTCACGAACAATTTGTTTTAGAAATAGTCCATCATGGCAGGTGTGCCTGCTGCCTGGAGCATCTTGTGGTGGGAGCAGGAGTGTGTGGCTGCTCACACGTTTGTTCAGATTAGGAAGCAGAGAAGGGACAGGAAGTGAAGACAGGCTGTACAGTCTCACTTCCTGCTTCCAGTAAACTACTTCCTCCAGCAAGGTTTTATCTTGTAAAGGTACACATCCTCCTAAACCTGTCCCCGCCTGAAGACATATGATCTCTTGAAGGATATTTTACATTCCAGTCATTACTAATTATGATTTGCTCTATGTATAATTTATGTAATAGTTTCTTAAACCTAACCTATTTTCATTATAACTCAATATTTTTCCCAAACCTCTGAGGTGGTGGTGTTTTGAAGTTACTTAAAAATTAAAAATTCTTAACAGAAGTTTTATAACAAATTTCTATTCTGCTTTTAGATTCTACTCAGAAATCCTGCCACCAGAAGATTAAACAATGAATAAAGTCTTGTGGCTCTTAACCTGTGATAGTTGTATCTGAGGAGAGATGGTTTTCCTAAGGAAAGCTCATGGTATGGTCTGGGACACTGCAGGAGTCAGGATACCAGCCCATAGCAACCGCCAAGTGTTTCCAACTCAACACACTGCTAAATGGAGCACTTTTGGCTCCTTCCCTCCGCCCAGTGAGCAATGGCTGTGTTGTACTCTGTGCCTATTGATAGAGCCATCTGCCTCCTCCGTGTCAGAGTGCAGAGTGGTTCCAGTTGTTTATTTTCTTAACGTATGAGGATGGAAAGTTTGTTTGAAAATGAGCACATAGGAAGGGAAGAATAAAGTTTAAGTATTTTTCTCTTATGCGTGGTCTTGTGTTTGGTTTTTTTTTTTTTTAACTTCATTCAGTTAACTCTTAGATGTCAAACTTGTTTCTCATGGCTATATCCATTATATAACATATATATATACATACATACACATACATACCATATTCTGTTCTGGGACTCTTCACCCAGAAATGAGTAGAAAGTCAGGTATATATGTAAGTGTGTCACACAGCCGCATATATATGGATTCAGTAAAATGGCAAAGTCTTTTTGAAACAGTAAATAAAGTTAGTGGATATATTGTTTAAAACTTTTTCATAATATAAGAGGGGCAAAATTCATCATCAATTAAAGTTTGCCCAGAAATACTTTAATCAAATATGTGATGTTTTATTAGTCAGAGCCCAGGTTAGACAACAAAGCAGTTCTGGTTTTCAAAGGGAATTTAATGTGTTTAGTTACTCTGATTTAGAAGGGCTGAGACAAATAGACAAGGTAAAGCAACCCAGAGATGAGCCACCATACTGAAGCTCGAGGAACAACTGACACTGTTCTTAGGGCTCTTAAGTCCCCTATGGTAAAAAGATAAGCCCAATGTCAGAGACACACATAATGCATGTGTCCATGTGTGTGCATACACACACACACACATACACCCCTACCTACCTGTGAGTGAACAGTTTTCAACTTTTTCCTCGAGTGCCTGGGCAGAGTCCTTGAAGCTGTTAGCGCATAGAGCCTATTCTCTGGCCATTCTGGATTTGTTCTCATTTTCCCATTTAATTACTGAAATAGAATTTAATGTAATTGCCTGATGTAAGATATTTTCCATTAGAAGATGCTTCATCTTCTGGGAGTCTGGTAAGGTTTATGTTCAGTAGTCTAGGATGCCTAGGTGTCACACAGATCTCTAGGACTGAGGCTGGCTCTGAGATCTGGCAACAACTAACTAATTTTTAAGGCCAGTGTGCTGCCAACACATACAATAGGAGGTGTAGGTGGGGTTTTTCTTCAGAACTGCTGGTCAGCTTTGTCCCTCCAGCCACTCCCAAATAACCACACAGAGACTTGTTAATTAAAACACTTGACTGATATCTTAGGCTTATTACTAACTAGCTCTTATATTTTCAATTAACCTGTATTTCTTATCTACACTCTACCACATGGTGGTACCTTTTTTCAACATGGCATGTTCATCTTCTCTCTGTCTCTTGGTGACTCCACCTTCTACTTCAAGCTTTCTTTTTGTCTGCAAGTCCTGCCTAGCTATTTGCCAGACAGCTCTTTATTAACCAATGAGAGTAATACACATTTACAGTGTACCAAAAGCTTGTTCCACAGAAGGTGAGCAGTAGGAAGCAAAACTTCCTACAGTGTTATTCCCATCTTTAGGCTCCCAGGTCTGTATTCCTGTGGGAGAAATGACAACATGAATTGTTCACTCAGAGCATTTACTACCTGCCATTTCAGCATTCCACACTAACAGGGCACTGTCTTCACCTCTGCCTTTTCACCACCCACAGACAAAGTGGCCACTACACCATCATAAGTCAGTCATTCTTTGTAGGAGGAGGACCCGCTTGTTCGTCCCTGCCGCCCGGGCAAGCTTAGCCCCAAAATAATGACACAGAAACTATATTAATTAAATCACTGCTAGCTTCATTAGCTCTAGCTTCTTATTGACTAACTTACATCTTAATTTAACCCATTTCTATTAATCTGTATATTGCCGCGAGGTTGTGGCCTACAAGCAAAGTTCCAGCACGTCTGTCTCCGGCAGTGGCAGCTCCATAGCGTCCCCTGACTCCTCCCTTCTTCCTCCCAGCATTCAGTTCCATCTTCCCTGCCTATCTAAGTTCTGCCCTATCAACAGGCCAAGGCAGTTTTCTTTATTCATTAACCAAGAAAAGCAATACACAGAAGGACCTCCCACACCAATTCTTGGCATTTTAACCAGTCATAAGTCTCTTGAGTAAATTCGAGTTTTCTTACTATCAGGACAGACAATAACAGTACTCAAGGGCAATTTGGTAGGCATATTACAGTCGTTTAATAAAGGAAGAGCAATTGCTTCTCCACTGGGATCTATGACTTGCTTTGTCACAGATCTCTGTCCAGGTTTACAGTGCCCCTTGTGAATTTCCTCTGGAGAAGTCTTTAAATCCAACCAGAAAATTGTTTATTGTACCCATAGCTGTTGTGCTACCATTTCTCCAGCAGTCCAATCAGGTCATAGTGTGTTGGTAGTGTACTGTACAGTATGTGCAACCAAATAGGTATAAGCCCACTGCCAATAGTTCTGCCTCAGCCTGTGTGAAGTTTTAATGTAATTGGCCCCTATCATCTCATTGGAAGTGGAACAGTTAGGAGGTGTGGCCTTGCTGGAGGAAGTGTGTCACTGTGGGGGTGGGCTTTAAGGTTTCCTATGCTCAAGCTACAGCCCCGTGTCACAGTCTACTTCCTGTTGCCTGATACCAACATGTTGCAGCTCCTCTAGTACCATGTCTGCTGCCACGCCGCCATGCTCCCTGCCATGGTGATAATGGATGAAACTTCTGAAACTGTAAGCTGCCACCTCAATACTCTCTTTTATAAGAGTTGCAGTGGTTAAAAAAAAAAAAAAAGTTGCAGTGGTCATGGTATCTCTTCCCAGCAATAGAAACCCTAACTAAGACAGACTGCACAGTATCTTGCAAGCACTTTAAAAAGTTAGCTCTGAGCATAGAGGGGCCTTCCAGTGCAGTCCTGGCATGAATTACCTATGTACTACAACAAAAGCATATGGTGTCACCGGGCGGTGGTGGGCGGTGGTGGGCGGTGGTGGCACACGCCTTTAATCCCAACACTCGGGAGGCAGAGGCAGGCGGATCTCTGAGTTCGAGGCCAGCCTGGTCTACAAGAGCTACTTTCAGGACAGGCTCCAAAGCTACAGAGAAACCCTGTCTCGAAAAACAAAACAAAACAAACAAAAAAAAAGCATATGGTGTCTTTAGCAGCAGGGATTTACTAATTTAGTTCTGACATGCAGCAGAGGTGGTAGCCTTTATCCAGGGGTCTTCCTGGATATATCAATGGTTCATCCCCAGCTACTGGCGATTAACAACTGTGTGGCTTTTGGGGGAGTATGGGTGCCGTCTTCCAAATCCTTTAACTTATTTAGGTGCCTTTACAAATCTGTAAGCCATGTAGAAACCAGTACTATGTCATTCGTGTAATCAAGAGCCACTGCAATCCATTCCAGGCAAGTGCCAGCAGGTCTCAGAAGTTGGCAGTTAAGAGGTTGCTGAAGAAAGCTGTTAGCAAAGCCCAGTACAGCATGGAAGGAGATCATTGCTTGTATCCGTGGTCTCCTCAGGAGAGCAGTGGTAGGGACAATGGCATGTATGGGAGGTACTGTCCTACTAAGTGCTCTATCATCCATAATCATTTTCTATAAACCCTTCTGCCTTCTCATCCTGGGGCACTGCATGAGCAACATTTCACCCCCACCACACCCAGTGGAGCCAGCTGAAGCTGCTTAGCAGTAGGAGGGTGTGGCTACACCCGCTGCTCAGGAGTCTGACACACTCTGGGCTGGCACTGCACTGTGGCTGCTGCCTCCCTCAGTCCCACCTGACTGACGAGATGTCCTCAAGCTGGGTAAATAACGTCTCCCCTCAGCATACATGCTTCCCCACTCCCAACCTAACCTGAGGATTATCCTCCTCAAGGGTAGCCGCCCACCAATGAGATGCATTTAATCTCTTTTACCTACACCCTTTTGGTCATTTATGCTGTCTGTGAATTGTTGTTCTCACACTCAAGCCTGATAGGCGCTCACTAGCATAGCCTTTGGCTTTGTATCTCTGCCCCTGCTCCAAGAATTTCTGTTTGCCAGGCATGGCAGTGCACACCTTTAATCCCAGCACTCGGGAGGCAGAGGCAGACAGATCTCTGTGAGTTCATAGTCTTCCTGGTCTACATAGTAAGTTCCAGAACTACATAGAGAGATCCTGGCTCAAAAAACAAAAAATTGCAGCTCAACACAAATCTTGTCATATTTGATTTTGAGCGACCTGGATAAGACCCCTTTGCTTTTTATCTGTTGCTCGCTTTAGCAATCTGTGAATGGGCCTATATCCTGGTCTCAGTCACTCAGATCCACCAGAGCATCCTGTTCTTTTTATAGGGCAGGCTCTATCTTGGGGTCCAGAAAGGTCACTAGGGTGCTTTACCAGTCCAGGGATGCCTACTGAATCAACTTTCCCCTCTCCTGTGACACAGTCCTCTCAGGCCCAGTGAGCTGGGTGCCAAACACTACATCTTCCATTCTCCATTCCCTTTGTAATGCCTGTCCCCCCTCTACTGTCATCCAGGTCCCAATTGCAGGCAGATTTTTCTTTGGACCACACCAGCTCAGACTTATTTGTAATTATAAAAGCTTGGCCTATAGTTTAGTCTTGTCCTACTACTCTTAGAACTTAACCCATTTCTATCTGTGTTGCCTCTTATCTCTCCTCCTGCATGCCTTGCTCCCTCTGCATCTGACTGGTGATTCCTCCTTTCTTCCCAGAGCTCTGTTCAGAAGTTCCTGCTATACCCCCTTCCTAGCTATTGGCCATTTAGCTTTTTATTAAACCAATCACAGTGACATATCTTTACATGGTGCAGTTAAATATTTGCAACACCTGATATTCATGGAGACCTCAACCAGTGACAACCGAGTGTCCCTAATGGCCTATTTGAGCCAAACCACCAGAATTTCTATTTTCTCATGTGATACATGTGTTTAGGAGGGATACATAGTTAGAGTACTCAACTCCTGCACCTTCACATCACCCAAACGAATCCCATCTGCTCCCTTGGTTTCCAAGCTGGGCTTGGAGAGGGTCTTTCACTTCCTGCTCAAACTGCCTCCCACTCAAGCAGTTCAAATGCAGTCCGCCTCCTCTCATGGCTTCATTCACTGAGCTATGCCGAATCATGAAATTTTCCTCTCTGTATTAATTTCAAACTTGAATGCATCTTCACTTGCTTTAGCCTAATTTTCCTTCTCATCCCTACCTGACTTTTCCTGTGGGTTCCAAATGTTTGGATCCCAGTAGTTGCTCTCTGACACAGATATAATTTGTGCTTGCCCCCCTTTTGGTGTCCCAGCCGTTATAGAGAAAGCTCACCCCTCTACAGTCATCTCTTATCCAATAGTCCTAAATTCCTTGTCTGTGGCATGTCAAGGTCCTGGCTACACCTGAGTGGCGGTTTCTAAGAAGTCCTCAGGGTATACAACTGGCAGTGTCAGGCTGTGTCTCCTGCTGCTTCTGATGGCAGGGAGTGCAAGGTGAATTTCTTACTTTGGGGTGTCCTGGAGCACCCCTGATCAGTTAGGATCCAGCAAGCCTTTGAGTTCTCACAGGGTTTATCTCTGAAGCAACTGTGAATCACCAGCTTTCAGCGCCTTTTCCATGTTACCCATCTGACTGATCAATCCTAATGTAAAGTTCTTGACACCTGAAGGAGTTCATTGCCAGGGTACTGAGGCTCATCTTGGAAGACTCCTTATATAACAATGGACTCTACTGCTCACGTTTACGTTCTAGCTTCATTAAACAGTCCCATAGCCCAACTTCACTCAGTCCTTCTCAGCTCCTATTGGTATATATGTGTATGTCTGTGTGTTACGACTTATGGGTTGAACTGTACCGCCACCCCAACCAAAGGGATATTTCAGTCCTAATTTCAGATACCTATGAATATGATCTTATTTAAAATTGGGTCTTTACAGATGATCAAGTTAACCTGAGCTAATTAGAGTGTTCTCATTCTAGGTATGAATGGTGTCTACTGCCACCCACATAAGATGCCCAAGTGGGCATGAGGGCAGAGAGTGGGGTAAAACATCTACAAGACAAGAAACATCAAATATTAGCAGTAGCCACCAGAGGCTGGGAAGCAGCTATGGAACAGATTGTCCTTTGTAGGCCCAGATGGAACCAACCCTGTCCCAACACCTTGATCTTAAGACTTCTGGCCTCCAGAATTCTGATATGGTAAACTGTCTGTTGAGCTGGCTCAGTTTCCAGTGCTTCGTTGCTATTTTGCTAGCAATTGAATACACAGCTTTTTGGAGGGAGAAGTGGGACTAACAGAGACACTTTTCATCTCATTATGTTTATCTGAATTACACTCAGAAGTAACCATAATTTTGTGTCTAGTATCCAGTAGAAATTGAATTGGGCTGGAGAGATGGCTCGGCGGTTAAGAGCACTGCCTGCTCTTCCAAAGGTCCTGAGTTCAAGTCCCAGCAACCACATGGTAGCTCACAACCATCTGTAATGAGATCTAGTGCCCTCTTGAGGAAGGGACCTGGTCAGTTGTCCTCATCAATTCAGACCATGAAAGCCAATATGGACAAGTTCAACAGAACCGCCATATTTGGGCTGCCCATGCATGCTTCAGCATTGCCAGGGCATAAATTTTGTTTATTTCATTTTCATACAATAGTTGAGTATATTAGTAAGGTTTATCTAGAGGAACAGAACCAATAGACTCTATATTGAAAGGGGATTTACTAGAATGACTTATACAATACAGCTATTTGGCCAGTGAAACACTGGTTGTCTACATGCTGGAGAACCAACAGTTGCACAAAGCTAGATGCCTCAGCATGCCCAATCTGGTGCTCAAGGCCTGGAGGATTCCTGGACAGTCACTGGTCATTAGTCCATTTTGGAAGAAGGACCTAGGTTCTGATGTCAGTAAAGGATGGGAAGAGCTGCAGTGGCAGCAACAGTATGTCTGGGCCACTCACCCTGGAGCAAGATTGTCCTCTCTTGAAAATGCCCTCACCCTGTCCCAACACCTTGATTCAGAGGGTGTGTCTCTCAGCTGATTCCAGAGCCTGCCAAGTTGACAATCGAAATTAATCATCACAGGGCTAAAGGTATGAGGAGGAGTTCCTGACTTAATTAGGAAACAAGTCTGTGGACAGGCTATAAGGGTATCCAAGCAGTTTAAGGGGTCAAAATCTTTGAAAATATATACACTGGTGTCTCTAACCTGTGTGTCACAGGCCCAGATTTTCCCAACCAAGGTTCCAGACTTGGTTTTAGAAAACCGTTTCATTTCAGCATGTGTTTGGAGTTACTCAGGGATATTCCTTCTTGGCCTTTAATCATCCTTCTGTGAAAGACTTTCTGTTTGTTTTGTTTTTGGCATGCAATTTCATAGTTTGGACTCCTGATTGCCCGTTGCTTGCTATCAGCTGCCCATTGTTTCTATGAAGCGGTTACCTTCTTTATAGTTACTATGTATGCCTGATATTTCACCTGCTATGTATACAGTTTCACGGTTTCCCTCACATCTGTCTATACTGATGACCGAGTCCACCTCAAACCCGTTTAATTGCTGGCGTTAACTGCAGTGGCATGATCTTGCCAGAAATGGATGCAGAGAAAGAGTTTGTAGTATATCTTGTTTATCTGGGATCAGCACCTATTGTGAAAAGGAGAAGGCAGGTTTGGGAGAGAAAGGGGTAAAAGTACATGTTTTCTAGGCAAAATTTTGGTCAGCCTGTTGAGGAGCTGCAGAGAAAGACAGACAGAGGGATGCAACTCTCCCTAGAGCAGTGGCTAAATCCTTAAAAATAGATAAACGGGGAGCTGGAGAGATTGCTCAGCAGTTAAGAGTGCTTGCTGCACTTGAAGAAGTCCCAGCTTTGGTTCCTAACACCAATATGGTGGCTAAGAACAGTCTTTCTGTTGAAGAGCATCACATGCCCTCTCTGGGCTCCTTGGGCATTGCACGCATGTGGTGCACAGACATATATGCAGGCAAAGCACTCACTCATTAAATAAGACTTAGAAAATTGTTAAATGCTTTAAAGTATTGTTAAATACTGTTTAAAGTGTCTATTTTTATTTTTTGGTTTTGGTTTTTCAAGACAGGGTTTCTCTCTAGTTTTGGAGCCTGTCCTGGAACTAGCCCTTGTAGACCAGGCTGCCCTTGAACTCACAGAGATCTGCCTGCCTCTGCCTCCTGAGTGTTAGGATTAAAGGCATGCACCACCACCACCTGGCTAAAATGTCTATTTTTTGTGTTGAACTTTTAAGTCTTTATTGTAAACAGTTTTTGTTTCTATGTGAATAAGCAAAAACCGAGGTCTTTGAAGGACAAGTAGATATTTCCCTCGTGCCTGGCAGCCTGGAGTGAGGGACTGTCAGGGGGCAGCTGCTTCCCTAACCACCTGCTAGCGAGCCTTCAAGTCTGGCTGTTTTGCATACATTACAATCACTATGAAAATATTCCCGAAGCAAGATAACCTACTGCAATTGAATCCCGGATACCTGATCCAGGAAGCCTTGCTCAGGTCACCACCACTCCAGACAGCCTGCACCAGCTTTGAAAGGCCAAATCCCAGGTGCTTTCTCACCAGCTTCAGGGAACTTGAGCAGCTACGCTCACTCGAGAGGACACAGGATCACTTCCTTCGGAAGAAAAACCAGTGATTGAAGAAATGGGAAACCATCGACCAACTTTCATGCAAAGCTTGTGGCTGGTTCCTGTATGAGCCAGTGATTTGTGTAAACAAATAGTCTTTCGCTTGCACACCACACATCCTGGCTGTCTAACTCCGATTAGTCAGCTGGGGACACCTTCCTAGGCGGTTTTCTGATGATGTGATATTAGGCCCACTAAAAGCCTCCAAAATGGTCTCCCCCGCCCCCAACCTGGGCTTTTTAATGTCTGTTGAGAGGTCTGAATGATATGGTAGACAGTGGCAAGGGGTGGCTAAAGAGTACTAGAAAGAAGTGTGTATGGGGGCGGGGCAAGATTGAGGGGAGCAGTAAGAGAAAGCAGGCACTTTGGGCTGGGAGAGTTTCTGGCTTCTAAAGCCTGGGAGTTTACGTTTCAAGTTCTCAGGGCTTGGAGCCCCCTAAGTCTGTCAGCCCAGCTCATAAATCTTCAACACTCTAGGGCCCGCTATTAACACTAGAAGAGATCCTACTCACCTACTTGAAGTTGCCACCTGAGGGGAACTAAAGGACCTGGCTAGATCTTTGTCACAGAAGTACAGCTCTTGAGTTTAGTTTGGACTCAAAAGGCCAGGCTTTTGTTCTCCTACCCTATTCATTTAGGCGATGAGGTATGCACCAGGATAGGACCTGTGGCAAAGTCTGGAATGACACCTGCTCCAGGCCACGAGGCTGTCCTTGCACCATGGATAAATGCCTCCCAGTTCTGGGAAGAGCTCTTTCAAATATTCTACTAAGGCCCAACAGGTCACGTCTACGCTTCCACGTCCCAAGGTCATCTCAAGGTCTGAGACGCTGCAGGAGATCCTTCGTGGTCAAAGTCAGAGTACTTCCAGGGTTATGGTGAAAAGCAATAAGCAAACACACTTTAAGACGGGAGAAAAATGCCAGAAGCAGTTTGCTGTCTTCAGAGCAGGAATGCCCACAGAGTTAAGCATACCAGCAGGGTTCCTGAGGAGGAAGAGGCTGGGGAATCCGCAGGAGGGTCACCTGGGCGGACACTGAAGTCAGTTTACAGTGGGGGTCGCCAGCATCCGGAGCCACTCTGTCCCTCTCCCCCGCCCACTGCTCCTCTAGCGCCCCCTTCGGGAGTAAAGCTCCTTGTTTCTCCGACGTGGCTTATTGGCCAATGGAAGCGAGCCTTTAGAGTTGCTGGGCGGGGCCGGCCCGACGTACCCGCGCAAGCGTTGCCCCGCCCCTCACCCGCGCACGCGCGTCTCCGGCGCGCTCCCGAGTCGGAGCCTCCGCGCTCGTGCCCGTGTCGGCGAGCAGCAGCCCCGGCCGCGCCCCGCCCGCTGCCGGCTGCGGGCAGCCGCTGCGGGTCTGCAGGCCCCGGGGGTGGGACGGTCTCAGCCACCGGCCATGGCCGACCGCGGATGCCCTCTGGAGGCGGCGCCGCTGCCCGCCGAGGTGCTCGAGAGCCTGGCGGAGCTGGAGCTGGAGCTGTCGGAAGGTGAGAGCTGCGGGACCCTAGCTCGAGACCCCGCCCAGGGACCCCCGTCTTCGGGAGCGTCACCCCGGGAACCCGTCGGCTACCCTCACGCGGGATCCCTGCCGGCCTTGCCTTGGCATCCCTTGCCCCGGGAACCTTGCGCCGCTGGGCCGCTTGCTGGATAACCCGCCAGCTTCTGCAGAGTGGCGGGTGCCCGGCCTCCGAAGGACACCCGGAGGGGGCTGCCTGGGAGGTGGGCCTAGGCGGACTCTTCCGAAAGGCCGGCTGACTGCCCGAGCTGTGCAAGGCCGTGGTCTGCTCTTCCCGAGTCTGCCTTGCAGCCTGTGGGCAGGCAGGAAGCCCGGGATGCAGAAACCGAGCCCCACCCCTAGAACTCCAGGCTGCCTCGTGAGCCTCAGTTTCCTCATCTGTAAAACGGAGGCTCTAAGAACACTTGATTTGTGGCTACGAGGCTAAAGTGCCTTAGTGTAGTAGATGTAAAACACGTTAACAAGTAAGAGGAGGTTTGTTCATTTATGGGATTTTGAGACGTTTATTTTACACTTTAGGGGGCAAGCAAGGGCCACAGTGCATGTGTAGGGAGGTCCGAGGTCCCTTTGGACGGAGCTGGTTCTCTCCTTCCACCTTGTGGGTTCCGGGAATAAACTCAGGTTGTCGAATTAGAGGGCAAGTGCCCGCCGAGCCACCTCGTCAGCCCTCTACGTGAAATTTTTAAAAGTTAAGAAGTCAAATAAGTGAAATGGAATAGGGAGATAAGACAGCTTCAGAGATGGCGAGTGGCACCCTCGGTTTGGATGCTATGCCTCTCAGGAGGCCTGGAAAAAGAGTTAAGTTCTCCATAAACTGTCCCACCCCCCGCCCTGGGGGAAGTACATCTGATTGTTAACTCTGCTTTTGAGACTTCAGTGCATTCTGGCCTTTTAGAACCCATTTTATCATAATATTATTCCTTAACTTTAGATTGGTATGTTTTGCTGAAGTTGGTTTAGTGAATTTTTGACCTGCCTTCCCTCCCTCCCTCCTTCCTTCCCTCCCTCCTTCCCCACCCGCTTTGTATGAGTATTTTCTCTGCATGTTTGGACATCACATGCATGCCCGATGAGGCCAGAAGAGGGTATCAGATCCGTGTGTGTGCTGTGAATTGAATCCAGGTCCTCTGTGTGCTTAACCACGGAGCCATCTCTCCAGCCCCCCCCCCTTGAGAATTCTTCATTCTCTTTCGAGGTGTGGTTAGGAGTGATTCTGAGAAAAAGTCTATTGTACTGGATTTGATATGGCTCCCCGGGGAAAACTGCATAGTTGTAGTTTAGCTTTTACATGTCAAATGTGTTTTTGCAGCTCGCTCCTAATCTCTGCTCCAGAATATCTGTTACTTTAATCCCATGGGGTTGTATGTGTTTGAGTGCTTGCTAGGAGTTGACAGTTAACAAAATTATTTCCTCGAAGCAAAAACTTCGTAACTTGCGACAGAACCAGAGTATATCAACTGAGGAAATATCTATTAAGTCAGTTAAATCTACTTACACTGTTGCTCTTTTGGACATATATAGGGGTATATATGTAAGTAAAGGGTATAAGATTGTGTGCCCTGGGACGAATCTGAAAAAATAGTTTGGGTGGAGAAAGGAGGCAGACAAAGGAGTGTTGGTAGGAGATCACCAAGTGCACTGGCAGCCCCGGAGTCCATATAGTCCCAGCTTCTAGCCCCCTCTTAGGCTGGCACATCTCGTTTTGCCAGGTAGACTAGTGATCATCTTGGCAGAGCCAGCCACACTTGCCCCGCTCACAGAGACCTTCCACACCTTCACCTTGGAGTGTATAGTTTGTGGTGATTGTTGACAGGGAGCTTTCCTGGTGGGCTTCGAGGTACCCAGTGATAGAGACTATGTTTTAAGCAGACTTTGGGGATTTTCGCATAGATGCTGGCATCTGGCAAGTCACTGACTAATACCATTTCTGAACTTGGGTTTGGCCAGCTGTAAAAAGGAGTTGAATGTTTTATTGACATTTCAAGGTTCTTGTAAAGATTTACTCAATGTATGTAAGTATTTTGCAACTGGAGGTGTTTTATTTATAAATTAAAGGAATGTGTTATTAATGAGTCATAGTCCTAAAACTAGTATTTCATTATTTTTTTAACTTTAATATTTTTGGGCATACAAAATAGTTTGATTGTGACCTTTTCATACATATTTGTTATACTTTGCTTATATTCCCCTCATTACCCTCTTTTGTCCCCCAACTTCTCGTTCCTTTTCTCTCCCTAAACAGTTCTCCTTCTGCCTCCAGTGTCACATAAATAAGTGTGTGTAGAGAATTAGATCTGGAGTCCACATCTAAGCGAAAGCTTAAACAATGTTTGTCTCTCTTTGTGGCCTCACTTATTCCTTTTCCTACGTTGTAGACCCCTTTCTTTCTTCACTGGGTTCCCCTTCTACTTCCAGAGCTCGTGTGTGTGTGTGTGTGTGTGTGTGTGTGTGTGTGTGCATATATAGTCCACATTTGCCACTATTTTTACATTTTTCTCAACCAGAGGTTGTAGGAATGGGAATCTATCTGTCCTGGAGCTCCCTTTTTTCCATATTCAGAGCAGAGAGATAAACTTCTGGTTTAGAATGGAGTAATGTCAGGTTCATAATACTCACATTTGTATCAGAGAGAAATTCCCTAACACTTGGAGTTGTCATTGCTGGGTATATTGGAGGGAATGGGAAGAACTCAATACAGATCCGGATCTGCCTTCGTGGGAAACAGTAGTGAGAACCAGTACCTGGACAGTCTCAGAAGTCTGCGTGCCTCCCTCAGCCACACACAGGCAGGGAATAGTTAGTGTTACCTGGGTAATCTTGAAAATCCTGTGTGTCTCCCCTCACCATCATCAAGCAACTCTCTGTCTTTATTCATAAAACACGGCCTCGTTATCCATCATTATCACTGGTTCTTATCACCTACCATTCTGATTGGGGTTGGCCCTCATAGAAGGTTCTCGCCTTAAACTCTGTTGAAGTCTTCTTACAGAGTGGGTGTGCTGAATGCTGCTGTGGAGTCCCCAAAATATAATAAGGCACACCTATTTTCTTGCTCCTCCTCCTTCTCCTGCAGAAGTTTCCCTTCTGCATTTTTTTTTTTTTTTTTTGGTTTTTCAAGACAGGGTTTCTCTGTAGCTTTGGAGCCTGTCCTGGAACTAGCTTTTGTAGACCAGGCTGGTCCTGAACTCACAGAGATCCACCTGCCTCTGCCTCCCGAGTGCTGGGATTAAAGGCGTGTGTCACCACCGCCCGGCTCCCTTCTGCATTCAAGACTACTGTTATGCGCATGTATATGTTTGTGAATGCTGTGTGTATGTGTCTGTCGTGGTGGCTGAATGTGCACATACCGTGGTCTGCGTTTAGAGGTCAGAGGACGACATTTGGGAACCAGTTCTCTCATGCCACCATGGACTTCAGGGGTTGAACTCAGACAGTCAGGCTTGCTTGGAAAGCACTTCTATCGCTGAGCCGTCTTGGCAGCCCTAAAACTTGAACTTGTTAAAATAAATCTTAACTCCTTTTAAGTTGTCTTAGGTTTTTGTCATAGCAGCAGCAGCAGCAACAACAAAAATGGATCATCAGCAGTTAAGAGCACTTGCTGCTCTTACAGAGGACCCTGGTTCCTTTTCCAGCACCCGTGGTGGCTCACAGCCATCTGTAACTCCAGTTTTAGGGGAATCTAACTCTCTCTTCTGACCTCCGCAGGTACCAGGCACACATGTGGCGTACATACATACATGCAGGCAAGACACTCACACACATAAATTTAAAAAAGAATAACAAGATATGGAGTGGAACAAAAGCAATAAAAAATTCTCCTAACACACAATTATATTCACTTTGGCTAGTGTTCTAAAGAAAGGCATGTTTTGTCCCATCCTTTTGCCTGCCTTTATTTGGTAGAGTGAGGGAGGAACTATGGTAAGTTACTGTAAACTGGTGGTGGACAGCTCAGTGGCAAGAGGGGCATCCCAAGTAGTTGGCTTAGTTAGGTCATGGTCACAAGAGCAATGGGATAAATACACCTTATAATTAACAGATGTATAACTAGCAATGAGGCTGAAATAGGAATAAAAAGTCTCCCATTTGAAAAAGCCCAAGACTAGATGGAGTCACTGCAGAACTCTGCCAGAACTTTAAAGAACTGATATCAATACTACTCAAGTTATTTTATAAAGTAGAGAAGGAAGGAAAGCTTCCAAACCCTTATGAAGTCAGTATTGCCTTGATATGAAAACCACATAAAGCCATCGCCCGATAAAGAAAATTACAGACCTACCTCCCTGATGAAAAAAGATGCAAAATCCTCAATAAAATTCTCAAAAATGAAATTCAGCTTCACATAAACAAGATCATTTATTGTGACTAAATTTGCTTTCTTCTAACATTGTAGAGATAGTTCAGTGTGCATAGATCAATCAATGTAATTCAACACATTCATGGACTAAAAGAGATATCACATGATCATCTCCGTAGATGTAGGAAAAAACCCTTAAAACAAAATATCCAACAACCCTTCCTGATCAAAGTCAGGGAGAGCCTATAGATGGAGGGATCAAACCTCAGTATAATGACGTTTGTATCTGGCATATCTACAGCAAACATACTAAATGGGCAAAACCTCAAAGCATTCCTGATGGTATCAAGAACAAGACGAGAGTGTCTGCTCTCTCCACTTCTCTTCAATATAGTACTTGAAGTCCAGCTAGGACAGTATTATAAAGGAAGCAAATAAAAGGGATACAAGGAAAGGGATAGGAAAAGAAGTAATGTATCCCCCCTTTTCAGAAGAAATGGTTCTTTATGTCAGAAACCCCAAAAGACTCTACCCAGAAACCCTTAAGGGCTCAGAAAGACATTGAAGTGGCAGGGTGCACAATCAACATACAAAAATCAGTAGCCTTCTCATAAACCAATGACAGATGGGGATCAGGGGAGCAAACCCATTCGCAGTAACCACACAAAAAATGAAGTACCTGGGAGTAAATTTGACCAATGAAACAGAAGACCTCTATCATGAAAAATTGGAGATACTAAAGAAAAAAAAATGAGAAAAACACTAGAAAGTGGAAAGACAGCTCATGCTGATGGGTGGGAAGAATGAGTATTGTGAAAATGACCGTGCTGCCCAAAGTAATCTGTAACCTCAATGCAATTCTAATAAAAACTCCTGCACCATTCTTCACAGACACAGAAAAAAGATCCCCAAACTTATGTGAAGGCGTGAAAGAACAAAGATCGCCAAAGTAGCCCTGAATGAAAAGAATACTATGGGAAATCTGGGTTTCAGGATGCACAGAAATGAAACTAGATCCTTATCCTGCCCCAAACTGAACTTCAAATTGATCAAGGACCTCAACACAAGATCTGATACTGCCTGATACTGATGGCTCAGGGGTTAGGAGCACTGGCTGCTCTTCCAGAGGATGCAGGTTCAGTTCCCAGCAACCACATGGCAGCTCAGAACCATCTGTAACTCCTGTTCCAGGGGATCCAATACCCTCATACAGACATAGATGCAGGCAAAACACCAATGTACATAAGATGCAAATAAAATTTTAAGAATCTGATACTGTGAGATTGTTGGAGGGAAATGGGGGAACACTTCAACTTATAGGCATTGGTACGGGCTCTCTGAGCAAAAGCTACTGGGTTCCTCCAGTAGCGCAGAAAGTAAGACCAACAATCAGCAAATGGTACCTCATAAAGCACAGCTAAGACAACATGAAGCGAAAGAGGAGGCCGCCCACAGAATGGAAGAAAACCTTCCGGCTATTCATTTGACAAGGCGTTCCTGTCTAGTATATACAAAGAACTAAAAAGCTGGACATTAAGAACATAGGCAACCCAATTTTGAAAATGGGCTAAGGAAGTGACAATTCTCAAAAGAAGAAATGCAAATGTCTGGGTGACACTTAAAAGTGTTCAGCATCTTTAGCCATCAGGGAAATAAGAATTAAAACTACATTAAGATCCCATCTCACCCCAGTCAGAATGGCCACCATCAGAAACACAAGTGACAGCAAATGCCAGTGTGGGTGTGGCAGGAGGTGGGGACCTTCTACAACTCTGGCGGGAATGTAAACTGGTACAGCCACTCTGGAAATCAGTCTGGAGGTTTAAAAATAACTGGGACTAGAACTGTTGGATAACTCAGCTGTACCACTCCTGGGCATGCACCCCGTGGGCTTTAGAACTACTACATAGATACCGGCTCATCCGTGTTCACTGCTGCTCTCTTCACGACAGTTAGGAAAGGGAACCAGTTTTAATGTTCGGTTCTAGATAAATAAATGGATAAGAAAGATGTGGTACATACACACAATGGGGCATTACTCAGGTGTAAGAAGTAAAACAACACAATTGCAGACACATGGGTGAAAGTCGAATTATACAGAGTGAGGAGGTGACTCGGGTCCAGAAAGGCAAGTCCTCTCTCATACACAGGTCCTAGCTTCAAGTCTTCCTTTAACTCAGAGACTAGAAAGGGTTTTGTGGAGAAGGTGCACACTCTAAGGGAGGGAGGATTATAGGTTATAGGTGAACTGAAAGCGGAGAGGCTTAAGCCAGAATGGGTGTGGGATATGGGGGAAACCAGGGAGAAGGGAGGGTTAACCCAGAAGCAGTGTATATAAAAGCTGCGTGGAAGCCTACTGTCTAACAATCCAACTGGAAACTAGTAGAATACATGCAGTCAAAGAGGAGGGAGTACTGGAGGCTAAGAGATGAGCTGGAAATCAGGGTGGGCGGATGGAGAGAAGCAGTCACAGGTGGGTTAACCAGGACCTGTGATGTATCTCAAAACGCAGCTCTTAAAAACAGCTTGAATAGAATTTCACCTCATGTGTGGACAACATTACTCCCAAAATACATGGATTATTAAATGAAAATCATGGTGGATGGCAGGGGTTACCCCTCCCTTGTAGTTACTGATCAAAAAAAATGTCCTAGAGGTCTCCAAAATGACACCGGTTATTTCCATTGTCCTGGGTTGCCCATTGTAATTACATGGTAAGAACACATTGCTGAAGACGCTACTTTGTGTAGGACATAGAGAAATCAATTTCAAACCTTTCTCCCTACTTCATAGTTTCAGAAGGTCCTGTGCAGCCTCCTGAGGGGAAAAAGACACCAGTGGTCTTACCCAGTGCTGGACTTCACAACCCCAACTGGCCAGACAGGATGTTTCCGTTGGTGTGGTAGTGGTTTGACTGGCATAGGGTAACGACTGGATTTGGAGTGTACTCCACAGGAGGGAGTTTCCTGCTTGGTACTGTAATCCCGATCAAAAGCCCATGGCTGAGGAGGTCACAGGTCCTATGGTAGAACCAACCTGCCATTTTTAATTTGCTAAGCAGTCATACTCTTAAAAATTCCTCTCAAGATTTATGTTTATAGCCATAGATCCCCTGTCTTTAGCTGGTCAAAGAAGCTTCTTTTTGTAGCAGGTGACATTCAGTGGAGAGATGGGTGGCTGGTCAGAGTACTGAGAATAAAAGACTGAGTTGCTCAGCGCTAAATAGGACCTCTACATCACGATCCCTGCCCTGCCATCTCGTAAGGCTTGGAGAGGCAGAACGAATTTAGGCACCAAAAGCAAGGGAAGGGGTGCTTTGCAGGGCTATCCTTTGGACATGGGCTGTTGCACTCACGAACTGTGTAAGTCCTGCCTGTCAAAATTCTGGCATAGACGGGGTGGGTGATCTCTAGGCCACACTCCCTACTGAAGAGCTGTGGGTAGCCGGCAGTTTGTGGGGGGAAGAGCATCATTCTTTTTGAAGATGTGTACTGATAGGATTCCTGTGATCCCGTTGGTGACAGCACACCAGTGCACACAAAGGCAACAGCATTTGGACTTAGTGGGCTATTAAAAAAATGAAGTTGGAGTGGGGAATGGGGATAGTATGATTATACTTCATTGTATACATGTATGATCTTCAAAAATAAAGAAAAATTTAAAAAAGTTTTGTCTAAGAATCAGTGGCAATTGTTGAACCATGACATCCACCAGTAATTCCATATATTAACTTCTCTTCTTCTTCTCCTCCTCCTCCTTTTTTTTAAAAAAAAAAAAAAAAAAAAAAACAAGGTCTCATTATGTAGCTCTGACTGACCTGAAATTCATTATCTAGAACAAACTGGTCTCCAATTCAGAGACTGACCTGTCTCTGCCTCTGGGACTAAAGGCGTGTGCCTCCACACCTGGCTTCATTTGCAAAAGAAAAACGAGAAAAACCAGCTGGGAAGTGGTGTTTCCAGACGAGAATGGCTGCTTGGATTGAGTCCTGGCTGAGTGGAAGCGGGGAGATTTGGGCCTTCAGTGACTGCTGAGGGTAGAGTTGGGGGTGCAGAGTGGGCAGGTAAGAAATGAAGGCTCAAGACCTAGGCCTTGTGGGTAGAGTCACAGATGGCAGAACTTGAGGGGAAAAAGCACGGGAAGACGTGAGAGTTTCGGGAAAGAACCTGTCTGAACAGAACCCTGGGGAATCGTGAATTATAGAGTGCCAGTCTGAGTCCTGGGGAGAGGTTTGGACCACAGATGGGTGTTTCGTTCATTGTTGCCCTGCACTGTGTGTTGAGGGATTGACCCTGACGTGGATGTGCAATCTGAGGGACCGTAATATTCAGAAGAGGGAACGGGGGTTTTAGGTCATGTTAAGGGTTATAGAGATAATGCAGAACAGGTGGGTGAGGGTGACTGTGTCTGTTCAGGATCAACAGGTTTGAGTTTTCCTTGAGGCTCAACAAGAAATGCATTTAAGGACTGACATTTAAACCAAAGGAGAAATCATGGGGGGCTGGGGGTTGTTTAGGATTCTGCAGATGGGGAATCCTTGTGCGAGTGAGGGCCTCTTCCACCGGAGGACGATGTTCACGGAGCACAGGTAGACAGGAAGGGTTGGAAGCTCTCTTCCAGCCCCTCTAGCCTCCTCGGGACTGGCATTTCCTTGAAGAGGAGGAGAGCATCAGAGGATGATTATTCTCTAGTAAGTGCTTGTGTAGGAGAAACCCCATTCCCATGATGAGACTGGCCAAGCAGGAAGAGGCTGGCAGCCAAGTCGGGTTAGATTAAGGTTGACGCACCTAGGCAGCTTGGTGGTTTCAGTGTTTTGAGAGTGCACCTGTTACTGTACCAGTATATGTTAGTTGAATGCCCTTTGCGTGTAACATGCCAGTTTGCCATCCTCGTGTTATGTCACTTGCGGTTGGTGGTTTTGAAGGTGTTTGTGCGTGGACCGGCTCCCGTGTGCTGGTTACAGACCTTTGAGCTGAAGAGCAACTAGCAGAACTGAGGGACCGTCTCGCTCTCTTTCAGCTTGCTGAGTCTTCCTGTGTGATTGTAGCACCCTCTTTTTCTCCCCTTTCTTTAGGAGCACCCATTTTTATCTTCCCCACATAGCAGCACTTGGACTCGGAGGAGAGTTGCAGTGCTGTTCTGGTGGGGTTGGCCAGGCCCTTGCTGGCAGAGAGGAAGGAGGGTCTCATTTCAGGGGCCTCTCTCTTAGGGGAAAACCCTGTTGTCTGTCCAGGCCAGGCCCTCAGCCCAGGTGGTAGAGTGTAGATCAGGCTGTGCACTCTGAGGGCTTCTCTTGGCTCTTAGGCTCCCTTTTATCCTGAAGGTCAAACTTCATTTCTGTGAAGAGAGGTGAAATGCACCTAGGTCTTAGAAACTTGAAGAGATTTAGGGGTAGGGTGCTGATTTACTGGGGTGAGGAGCCTCTGCCAGAAGACGCATCCTCATGGAAACAGTGTGAGGGACTAGCATCACCCTTGTGCCTGTAGTGTGTCCTCAGTGAGCAGTGGCCATATGTTGTTGTGATTCCGCCTCTCATCAGGACAGGGCGTCATCCCGCAGTGTAGCTGGGACTTACAGCTGCATCCTACAGCATCTAGCTTCCTGAAGGCATTTTGAAACAAATAGAAGATGAGCGGTCTGCTGAGCTGGCCCCTACATTTTTCCACTGTCCACTCAGTAGGCTAGAGAGAGCACCTAGCAGCATAGACACACTGACACAGAAGAGCTTAGGAAGAGAGGGGACTGAACTTACTGTCATGGGCCAGGCCCAGGTGGCAGCTGTTGGTATGAAGTGGAGGCAGCAACTGTGGACACTGGCACCCTGGAAAGGACTGTGGCACCCTGGGTTTTTCTCAAAGCCTCACTTTTACTTTATAGGTTGATGTATCTATAGATATGTATCTAGAAATGTGAAGCTATATAAACCATTAATAAGAATTGGTTGGGGGTCAGCAAGGTAGTTCCTTGGGTAGAGGTGCTTGCCACTAGATGTCTTGACTTCACATGAGGAAGGAAAGGTTAGAGAATTGGCCTGCATGTGCATGTCACACACACATATCAAATCAATAAATAAATGTTTAAAAGTAAGAATTTAGGTAGAGACATAACTCAGAGGTTAAGAGCACTTGCTGTGTTGGCAGAAAACCCAGGTTCAGTTCCCAGCGTCCACATGACTGCTTACAACTATCAGTAACTCCAGTTCCAGGGGATCCTGTGCCCTCTTCTGGCCTCTGTGGATACCCGGCACATGCATTCAGGTAAAACACTCATACACATAACATTAAAAAAATCTCTTTTAAAGGTATGATTTTGCAAAGTTTGGTAGAGTGGATGTGGTAGGTAGCATTAGTCTAGGGAAGCTTGCCCGAGGCATGCCAGGGAAGGCTGTGTACCCTTTCTAAGATGCGGGGGAACTAAGACTCCACCTGTGTCTACATCTGTATGTCCACACTTACATCTGAATGTATGTCATTGGGTGCTCACTTTCATACACTTAGGACCTATTCCTGGGTCCAGTTATCAGTTCCTAAACCTTGGAACCTGCAACCAGTAACTTTGTGGATGTGGTTAAGGGTCCTGACTTGAGTTATACAGGGTTTGTGGTGGGTTCTAAATCCCATTACAAGTGTCTTTGGAAGAAAGAGGCAGAGGGAAGGTTAGACACACACAAAGGTTGGGGGAGGCCATTTAAGTGTCAAGCTAGGTTGCAGTGATGCAGGCACAAGCCAGAAAATGTCAGCATCCTGCAGATGGAGGAGTCAAAGCAAGACTTCTCCCAGTCTTCAGAGGGAGGGAGGTCCTTCTGCCACCTGCTTTTGGCTCAGTAGAACTAATTTTGGATCTCAGACATCTAGAGCCATGAGATGAAAATATATTTCTTCTGTTGTCTATCTCCAAATTCATAGTAATTTGTTACAGTAGTCACAGGAAGCTAATCTAGTCCCCTCCCGCCACGACATTTCAGAGAGGAGAAAGCATTCCCATGGTTGTATCTTTTCACTGCTGAGTTTATTCACCATATTAGAGGGCTAATGTGTTTTCCAGTGTGGTTAGTGTCCTTTGTGTCCAGGTTTGGAGTTCTTTCCCTGCTTCATGCTGTGAGGGTAACTCCTGGTGTTTTTTTTTGTTTGTTTGTTTGTTTTTGTTTTTTTTTTTAGAAACTCTGATCTTACTTTTCACACTTCAGTGTGAATGGAAATTAATTCTGTGTATGGTATGGAAGAATTTCATTTCTGCTCCAACATAGCTCTTCAGTCATTGGACACTCATGGAAGTGACCACGTTTCCCATTGCAGGGATGACTCTGGCCCTTGCCCCCACTTGTCTGTTTTAGTAGCTACTCTATTCTATAGCATAGTAAGTCTCTGTATTCAGAGCATTAAATCTTTCCTTTTATTCTGCTTTGAATTTTGAGCATGATACAACTAATTTTGGTCCTTTGTGTTTCCACATAGCGGCTTAGAGCCAGCTTGTCAGTTTTCATGGGAAACGCCTCCAACAGCTTTAATAGAATTACTTACATTGACTCCAGAGATCCACATAGATCTTTGGTTGTTTTGGTGGTGGCGTAGGATTCAACCTAGGACCTCGCACATACTCTACAGGTATGAACTCTGCCATTGAGTTATAACTCCAGCTCTTTTTAATTTTTCCCCTGAGATAGTCTCACTAAGTTGCCTGGGTTAGCCTTGAACTCACTGTGTAGCTTAGGCAGACTTTGAACTTGTGATCCTCTTACTGCAGCTTCTCAAATAGCTGCTACTAAAGGCATCATCCATTTTTGCAGTTTTGATGGCATATCTGTATGTTTCCTTGATCATCTTTAATTTATCTTAGTAATATTTTTGATTTATGGTTTTGCATACATCATTAAATTCATTCTTGGATTTAAATGGCATCTTTCAGCTCCAGGTTTAGGTATTTACATTCATAATCATGCTTTTTAATTTATTCATAAAATATGGTGATCATGGTTAGTTTTAAATTCCATGGATTTTAGCTATAGTTTCATACTGCTGTATCTGCCTAGTCATTTCTATTCAAATGCTAGACTTTGTATCTGTGGTGTGAATTTTTGCTTCTAGTTAATGTCATGTTCTCTCCTTAGCAGGTTCACTTTTGCCTTGGCATGTGGGTGGGCACAGGCGAGCCAAGATCTCATGATCTGCTCATGGATAAAGTGGGTTAAAGTGAGCACCAGACCATTTCTGTCTGTCTGTCTGTCTCTCCGTGTGTGTGTGTGTATGTGTGTGTGTGTGTATGTGTGTGTGCATATGCATGCATGCCATGGAGTGTGTGTATGCGGAGGTCAGGGGATAATCACTTCACTTGTAGAGGTCTGTTTTCTTCATCCACCGTGTAAACTCCAGGGATCAGGTTCAAGTCACCAGGCTTCACCCACTGAACCATTTTGCTGACTTGGATCCTCTGTTTTCTGTGTACTTCCCAGGGCTCCTTTTCTTTGGTGAGCTCGGAGCTCTGTGTGGATCTGTTACAGCTCAGCCTAGCCCAGTGACCTGCTTTCGACTTTTCTTTGGCAGACTCTCACAGCAGAAAATTAGCCTCTGATTCTTCACTTCTTTTCTAGTTTTATTCTTCAGATTAAAAAAAAAATTTTAAATGAAGTCTTCCTAGTTGTTTCAATGAGGAAGCTTTTTTTTTTAAGGGCCCAATAATTCTGCCGTTACCATAAATGGAGTCCCCTGTGTGAATATTCATTTGGTGAATACATTTTCCATGTCTTTAAAAACTTTGAGATAAAAGGAGATGTTTATTAAACTTAACATGTACAAAGTCTTTTCATTAAAATGGACGAGCTAGACCTGCAAGGCTCTGGAAGCTCAATCTTCACTTTTCAGTATTGATCCTCTGTCCATACTGCATCTGTGCAGTAAGGTGGATTCTCTTTCTGGATTCTATGACTTTAGACCCTTGTGTATAGAACTAGGCCTCCAGCCACCCTTTTACAGTCCCAGCCCCCAGCCCCAAAAACCTGCAACTGTGGATGTCTTCTCTATCCTTGTCATTTTAGTGTCATGAAGACATGCCTGTTTGAAATGGCTTCTTTCATTTGGTATAATATCTTAGAGATTTACACACACACACACACACACACACACACACACACACACACGTGAAACTTTAAGATGTCTGTAATCCATTTTTATTGCTGAGTCATTTTCTATGGTGTATATACCAAGACACCAATTTCCAAAATCAGGAATGAAAGAGGCAGTGTTGCTTGTGGACCCATAGTGTTAAGAGGTTCTTTATGCTAAAGAACTCTGCATGTTCAATAGCTTTGATAAAATGAATCAATTTCTGATAAATAATGACTGCTCAGACTCAGTGAAGTGATAATTTGCCTAGTCCCATAGTTATTAAAGAAATCACATTTATAATGTAAGTGTCTCCTGAAACGTAAAGCTTCTATACTGTAAGGCACTGCTGGCAGGTGTCAGCAGGCAGAAATGTGGGACTGAATGGACGGTGCAGTGGTTACGCACACTTGCTGGCTGCTGTTGCACTCACATGGTGGCTCATGAACACCCTTAACTAGTTCCAGGGGATACAATGCCCTAATCTGGCTTCTGAAGGCATCGAACACACATGTGGCTCACATACATACCTGCAGGCAAGCATTCATACATATAAGATCAAAGTAAATTTTAAAAAGAAGTAATACTAATTCTATACAATTTTCCACATATATTTTTAACTTTTTATTTTTTAAAAAATAGTTTCACAAGAAGTTTCAGAAATAATACATAGAATTTACCTACTTTTCTTCAGTAACTTCTTGTGTAACCAAAGCATTGCCAAATCATCTGCCATACATTCTTCCACACAAAAGGGCACATAGTTATATGCTAAAAATTAGAGTTTAGAAGTGTATGAAATAAAAATAGAAACCTGTCTCACACCGTCTGAAGCCAAATAGGCAGGATTAATGCTGTGTTGTTCCTCCCTGCAGTTGTCTCTGCACATGGCACACAGTTCACATTTACATGCATGTGTATGTGTGTATATATATTATGTCAGTGATCATCTATATTCTGTCTTCATATGTAACATATATGTGTGTATGTACATGTATATGTAAACACACATATGCTTACTTTTTTCAGAACAGGATCATTTTATATTGTTGTTCAGCTTTCTCTTTTTCTTGACAGGAGGTCATGAATCACGTGATATCCATCCTCAGTATGGCAAGTACCAGGATGTTTTGCATAGTCAACAGATTCTGAAGCAAAGATGTGTGACAGGATATTGATGTCCTTTTCTGATAAGCAGGCTGTCCAGTTATTTGTTATCACCACAGTATTTACTACCTGCCTTTGTAGAGTAATTTAATGCTTCTGGCAACGGCTTTCTTGAAATATGTTGATGAGTTAGTGCCTTACTGGGCTTTGGAATCCTAAGTCTGTTTCTGAAGCAATGGCGACCAGCTGAGTTTCATGTTGTCCCTATCTGGAAGTCTGGAAGAGCAGCGGCCTGCCCTGTGACCACCAGAGAACTGTCCAGTGGTAGGCTGGGATTCTCTCCAGAGCCCACAGATGCCTGGATGTTCGGGCATAAACAGTGCTATCTGCCTCCTATCAGGGCCACATCAGTTTTATGCAGTGGTTGGGGAACAAGGCTCTGTTGTTTGCCTTTGTTTGTGTGTTATTGTTCTCTGTGAAAGAGAATTGAACTTGCCTTTAGAAAACTTGTACAGAGTCCCCTCTTCTCCGGGGTGCCAGCTTTGTGCCAGGATTCCATTATAGTCCATTCAGATCCTACCTGTTCTCTGTGGCTGTACCCGGTGTCAGTCATGGTGGTCATGTGAAAATGATGGCAGCAGGTTACGCGTGAAAACAGAACACAGATGATCAGGGACGTAGTGGTCTGACTTAGCATGTTTCAGCCTCATGTTGGTTTGAAAGTGACATGTACCCAGTAGCAACCAGACCTTTGGCCGTTTGGTCGCATTTGCGACACTCCTTTACGGTAGCCTGCTGGAAGCCACTGTGCTTGAAGCCCAGGCTAAGGTGCGATACTTGGAAGTCTCTGTGTTAAATGAATTTTTGAGTAAGGTTTCGTGTAACTTAGAGTGGGTTCATGGGACGTGTCCTCACTGTGATGAGAGCATCTGTGACTGGTTCTGTGTCAGGTGACAAAATGAGATTGCTTTTATGGTGAGCATCAAGTAGGCACCTGGCATGTTTAATCTCTGTGCCCTTTGGTACCTTCACCATCGTAACCTTCTTTAAGACAGAACCATAGCTGGGCATGATGATATATGCCTTTAATTCAGTATTCAGGAGGCAGAGGTGCATGGTTCAAGGCCAGCCTCATCTGCATAGGGAGATCCATGGCTGCATAGTGAAACCCTGTCTTAGTTTTTAAATTTTTGATTTAAATTAGTTACATTTGAATATATTCTAGAGTAAATATGGCTTTAATATATGTTTAAAATGTTTATGCTTTAACATTGTATATAAGTTGAATTTTAGAGACGCCGATGATGACAGGGTTTCTCTGTAGCTTTAGAGCCTGTCCTGGAACTAGCTCTTGTAGACCAGGCTGGCCTCAGACTCACAGAGATCTGCCTCTGCCTCCCAAGTGCTGGGATTAAAGACATGTACCACCACCGCCCAGCATAAGTGGAAATTTTAATAAGTGAAATCATGAGGTATTACCTTGAACCCAGTGAGACTAGTCCCCGTGACCCTATGTGTGCTGTGGTGGTGGTGGTCATGGGGTTGGGGTTTGAGTAGCCAGTGAGATGATACTACCCTTCTAGAAGATACTGTGGGTGTGTTCAGGGCCCGGTGTCGTCCACTGATGGGTGAGATGAGGACGGTGGCTCCCTACATATCCTCAGGTCAGAGCAGTGAATCAGATTTGCTCACCCATTGAGGATGGGTTGGTGTTAAAAGTGGAGCACTTGGTGGAAAAACAACAGCAACCGGAGAAAGATTTATTTGTGGAATAATGCCAAATCAAGGTCAAGTGAAACTATATAAGCACAAAGAAATATGCATGCACATGCGTATACACACACACACCTGGCAGGGGACATTCTACTATGCCTACACTCAGGGCTACAGAACAGGTTGCTTGTGAGGGTGGGTAGAGCCTCCTGAGGACAGTGGCATACACAGACACATACACATATACATATACATACACATATACATATACATACACAGACACAGGACTACCTGACTGCCCAGGGTGCTAGTCAGCGGGCTGTAGACGGAGGACAGGCGAGTGGGAAGGGCATTGTGGCAGCCCAGTTTGTACTCTAGCAACTGCCTGTCTGTCCCACAGGACTGACCTTCCCTGGCTATAGGCCTCCCTTGTACAGGAGAATATATTACTGTACACCTAGAACTTTAGTGAGGCTTAATAGAAATGCCTGCCACTCCAAGGTGTCTGTTTCTATCCTGACACACCCTAGTCACGATGAATTCTGCTAAAGGAAATACTTGGCTGGGCACCCAGCAGTTGTGTTTTTTAGATACTCAGCATCCTTCTACCTTTTTGTCTGGAAGGAAGTGGAAGATGAAGGAGGAGGGCTTAGAACACCCCCCACCCAAATGGTAATACTCAAAACTGTATTAGCATTTGTACCAAAATCTAGTAATCAAGATTGTTGCAATATACATTTCTGGTCTAAAATCTTCATAAAAATATTGAAGGTCCCCTGTTAGCGTGCCCAGTTTTGTGTAAGAACCAGGTAGCACATGAAGACCAAGATGTGAAGTTCATTCGTGCTTCATTGTGGTCATTTGTGGGGACAGCAGACCTTTGCCCCAGTCTTCCTCTAAGGCACTCTGATTGGGGAGGGTTGGGACAATGGGTCCCTTTAACTGCTCTTTCTGCCACTTGCACCTGCATAGATACCCTTTAAAGGTCTTTTAATTGTAGTGTGGATTCTGCTGATTGGAGGTGTGACCTCAGAGTCTGCCATTTCTTAAGAGTTAATACAAAATTTTGTGTGTCTGTATGTATGAGAGTGTGCCACATGTGTGTGACCGTCAAGGCCAGAAGAGGACGTTGGATCCCTGGGAGCAGGAGTTGCAGGCAGTTCTGTGCTGCAGAACATAGTTTCTGGGAACCTAACTCAGGTGTTCTGGAAGAGCAGGAAGCATTCCTAACTGCTGAGCTGTCTCTCCAGGCTCAGAGTCTACTTTTTGGCAAGTTTCCGGGAAATGTTGATAGCCTTGTTCAAATACTGAAGGTATTAGCTATATATAATAAGACTGTTTCCCGGTGTGCAGTTCCGTGAGCTGTGACAGGTGAGTACAGTTGTGCAATGACTGCTAGGACCACGTCATGCAAGTCTCACACCGGATACCTTGTCCGCTCTGGCAGTCCCCTCTCTGTCTGCTGGCACCCACCGTCTGGTTGGTTCTGTGGTTCTGTCTTCTCTAGTGTGTCACCATATAGAATAATGTACATATATAGTGTGTAGCCTTTGAGTCAGGCTTCCTTCACGCAACACCTTGTACATGAGATCTGCCTGAACTGCTGCACATGTCAGTAGTCGGCTCCTCTTCCCACCTTCCATGTTGTGGGTTCATCCAGCTTACTTGTCTAGTAACCCTCTCGAAAGGCAGTAATGTATTGTTTTTATATTATAATTCAGAAAAGTGTTTGTGTGTCTGGGAGTGGGACACAATGCGTGTGTAGAGGTCAGAGGCCAGTCCCCTGAGTCAGTTTTCATGTTTCTTCTTTGAGAGAGGGCTCTTGTTGCTTACTTCTGTACACAGCAGACTAGCTACTCTGCGATCTTCCAGCGCTATGCTGTCTCTGATTCCCACTGCATCATAGGAATGCTGGGGTTGAAGTTGTGCGCTAGGACATGGTGGGTTCTGGGGATCCAAATTCAGGTTCTTGTCACTGTTCAGAATTTTACTCACTGAGCTGCCTCTCCAGCCCAAGATTCCATTTTTTCTTTAATTAAAAATCTTAGAACTGGCTAGAGAGACAGTTTAATTGGTCAGATGCTGGCTGCACAAGCACGAGTTATTGAGTCTGATCCCTAGAACATATTAAAAAGATAGGTGTGGAACGTGCCTAAAATTCAGTGCTGGAGAGGCAGAGAGGAGAATATTCCCTGGGGTCCCCGGTCGTCCAGCCTAGCCTTCTTGGTTAGTTCCAGCCTACTGTGTCTCAAAACACAGGTGAATGGTTAGAGGTGCCTAAGGTTGACCTCTGGCCTCCATGTGTACATGCGTGCATGCACAATCAGCCATGTACACACATGTGCACCCTCACATGTTCACACAAATCTCTTTGGAACTGTATAAGTAATGAAATTCTCTTTTCCCATGGCTGTTTTAGGTGATATCACTCAGAAAGGATATGAAAAGAAACGGGCGAAGCTGCTGGCTCGGTACAGTCCCCTCATTCAAGGTAAGGCTAGCACTTCCTTTTGTTTTAGTAACAAATATACTGTCCTAGAAAACATGGTATAAAAATGGATTTAATGGCCTGGGGATGTGGCTTAGCGGTAGAATACTTGCCTAGCATGTGATATATCTTGGGGACAATTCCTAACACTGCAAACTAATAATAATAAATAAGGACTGATTTTGTATTTTTAAAATTGGTATATATTTTATATTTTATTAAGGGCTGAATAATATGTCTGTTATTAGATAATAAAATCCAAGGATGTAGATTATAATTTACAGCTTTGACTTGATACAGATCTCACTACCAAACAGGACTTTTTGTTTTATGGTTTTTCGAGACAGGGTTTCTCTGTGCAACAGCTCTGGCTGGCCTGGAACTCACTTTGTAGACCAGGCAGGCTTCAGACTTATAGAGATCCACCTGCCCCCTCTCCTAAGTGCTGGAATTAAAGGTGTGTGCCACCACTGCCTGGCAGCGTATTCTGTTTTTGTGGTCATAGAATGTGCCTGATATATTTCCTTACTAGACAAGGGCACATAGTGTATATTTTTTAATTCTTTGCACATTAATTTGTAGATTTGGTATATTCATTATTTTGATTTTGTTTTGTTTTTCTGTTTGTTTGTTTTTTTTGAGATAATTTCTCTGTGTAGCAGTCTTGGCTGTCGTAGAACTCGCTTTGTAGACCAGGCTAGCCTTGAATTTACAGAGATTTGCCTACCTCTGCAAGTACTGGGATTAAGGCATGTGCCATCATGCCCAGCTGCTATTTTGAATATTTTTAATGGAATTTCACAATGTCTTAAGTACAAAAGGACAGGAGATCCAAATACGTGATGGGTGAAGTTGTCTGGTGAGTTACTGAGTTACTCTGTCATCACTGAGAATAGGTTACTTTGCAAGGACAGGTGTTCTAGACTAGTGGGACAGGAAGGCCAGCTCAGATGCACACATACTACACATGGTCTTGATTTAGGAGAGATGGCACGTGACTAGGGTGCTGGCATAGCTGCCTGTACCTATGTAAAATATATAAAACCAGACACCAAAGGTAACTTCAGGTTTGTTAGGCCCAAGTGTGAGAAGCACAAACTGTAGCACCCTTGGGAGATCTTAAGGAGGTGTTGCCATCTCAAGATAGGAAGGGTTTCTTAAATTGCCAGAGATGCCACTAGTACAACAGCCACAAAAGAAAAGATTTACAAGTTGGGACACTTTAAACTTCATAGTTTCTTTCTTTTAAAATCAAAAGATACCAGAGAGAGATTGAAAAGTCAAACTACAGACTGTAAGAGAATGGCTATGACATCGTGATTTAAGAATGACCCCAGAATGTACAGGCAGCCTAGTGGCTCTTTCTGCAGCAGAAGACATGCTCTCCATCTGCATGGCTAGGAGGAGAGCAAGAGGCACGGGAACAACTGAGTATGAGGAGTCTAGCCTGTGCCGCCAGGAGCCCAAATTTCCTAGTGTGATGAGAAGAATGGGCAAAGACTTAAATAGGCATTTTGTAGAATGAAATAGCCAGAAAATGGTAATAATAATAATGAACTCTAACCTCTCAGATAATCAGAGAAGTGCAGGTTAAAACCAGAGCCTGACATCCATATTGGAGTAAGTGTGGCTGCATCCATGTCACATGGTGCCACAGTTCTCCGCTAGGTGCACAGGATGTCCATCATGACCCTAAACTCCCAGATCTCCAGCCCTGCTCAACAGCACGGAGACCATGGAATGCCACAGCATCTAGAGAGCATCAGTGACGAGCCTCAGTGAGATGATGGTTTGGAAGGACATCACAGAGCAGTGTGGCCAGCATGAGCTTTAAAAACACACCAGACACTGGGGAGGCAGAGGCAGGTGACCGCTGTGAGTTTGAGGCCAGTAGTCTACATACTGAGTTATAGGCTAGCCAGGGCTGTCCAATGATATCCTGACTAAAAAAGTAGCAATGATAATAATAAATAAGTAAGCCATGGAAAGCCATACCAGGGACCCTTATGAAGCTGTTAAAGAAAAGGAAACGGATTTGTATAGAATGGAAATTGATTTCTAGTACACCATTTCCTGGGGGAGGTGAGATTAGGTTGGGTAGGCCATGTGTGATCTTCAGCTACCTGAAAGCTTTTTTTGAATGCGAGAGAGAGAGAGAGAGAGAGAGAGAGAGAGAGAGAGAGAGAGAGAGAGAGAGAGAACGAGAACTCTGAGTGTGCCCAAGCATAGTATGTATGTGCTAGTTAGAGGATAACTCTTGGAAGTTGCTTCTCTCCTTCCGTTTGTTGAAGCAGGTCTCTCTTTCCTGCTGTGCTGTGAACTCCTGTATCTAGCCAGTGAGCTTCTAGATACTTCTCCTATTTTTACTTCCTGTCTATCCATAGATGTGCTGGGATCACTGATGTGTGCTACCATATCTGACTTATATGGGTTCTGAGGATCAAATTCAGCTTGTTAGCATGGCACAGTTAGCACCTTTACTTGCTGGTCCTTCTTGGTAGTCCATGCTTAACTAATAATAATAATAATGATAATGATAATACTGCTTCTGCTTCTTCAAAAGATTTCCTTTTTATGAGTGCGTTTTGCTTATTTATTGTGTGTGCCTGTGTACTACATACATGCCCTGGAGATCAGAAGTTCTAACTTAGAACTGGAGTTAGAGGTGCTTGTGAGATGTCAGATTCAAATGGGTTCTGGAAACTGAACACCAGTCCTCTGTAAGAACAGTGAGGACTGGTGAGCGCTGAGCCATCTCCACCCCCAGGCTTTAGTTCTTAACCTATGTGGTGACTGCATTTTCCCCTACGTAACGCTTCTTAAATTGCACGTGCTTTATGCTACCTGTACTGGTATACTTATAAATAACAGAAAAAGAATGTTAAAGATGCAGGTTGTATGTTGGTATTTGTTCATTTAAAATAAAAACTGTAAATTGGTGTGGTGGCACACACCTTTATTCCCAGCATTTGGGAGGTAGAGCTCTGTGAGTTCGAGGCCAGCCTGGTCTACACAGTGAGTTACAAGCTAGCCACAGCTACATAATAGAGGCCCTGTGTCAAACAAACAAACAAACAAATAAATAAAAAGCCACACTAAAATTGGCATTAAAGGAAACTATTAAAACAAGTTAAAAATCCAAAAATCACAACCAACCATTAAGCATGTCTTAGATGTTCCCAGTCCTAGCCAAGGTGTAGAGGGTGCTGGTTTCCCTTACACCATGTAGTTTTGTTGGTCACATTGATATCAGGAGGTATGGGAGCAAAACTGGGTAGATGCTAGAGAATAAAGGCAGTGATCTCTGTGTGCAGGACATCACTGCGCTTAGGAGGCTGCTTAGTTAGCTGTTGGTAGTGGTAAGAGTTTTGGGTTTTATTGCTATTGTAACTTGAGAGAATATGTGATAATAAGTAGCTTTTATTTCTCTGTGTAACAGCCCTGTTTGTCCTGGAACTTACTTTGAAGACCAGGCTGGCCTTAGATTCACAGAGATCGGCTTGCCTCTGCCTCCCAAGTGCTGGGATTAAAGGTGTGTGCCACCATGTCTGGCTCAGCTTTTATTTTTCAATAGTTCTATTTTGAAATATAAAAAATTCATTTAAAATGAAAATACATTGTAAAATACTTGCTAATGCACTTAGCAAGAAAAATACAGAACCTATATTGGGATCATAAAATATATTTGGGCCTGGCGTGGTAGTGCACGCCTTTAGTTCCAGCACTCGGGAGGCAGAGGCAGGCAGAACTCTGTGAGTTTGAGGCCTACAAAGCTAGTTTCAGGACAGCCAAGGCTACACAGAGAAACCCTGTCTTGAAAAAAAAAACCAAACAGAATATATATATATATGTGCATGAATATATATGATATATATAATGTGTATATATAATACATTATATATTTATACAAAATAACCAATATCCAGACATATGAAAGAACAAATTTCTATGTGGAAGAAAGAAATTCAAAGAACAGGAAATATAAGTGGGTAATAACCACTAAATCATGTTTAACTTTACTAGTAGATATGGAAATGCATAAAGTGAACTCTCCTCTTGGGTTGGAAGAATCCTTAAGCTCTCTCTAAACTCAGCGCTGAGCAATGTGTGAGGATGCAGCACTTCCACATGTTGCTTGTAGGAGTGTGAATCCCTGCAGCCTTACCGGAAAGTTATGTCTCGATACCTGCTAAAATTAAACGTGTACCGTGTGAAGGCTGGAAAGAGAGACGGCTCAGCAAAGGAGAGCGTGTCCTGCTGTTGCCTAGGACGAGAGCTCTGCTCCAGAACCACCTGTAACCGCAGCTCCAGGGGATCTGGCGCCCTCTCTGGCCTCCACAGGCACTGCACTCATATGCACACCCCCCCCCCATGTACATAATTTAAAACAAAGCAAACTTAAGGCTGGTGTGGTGCCTAAGGCTTTTAGTCCTACCTCTTAGGAGGCAGAGGCAGGTGGGTCATGGTGAGTTCCCTGAATTCAAGATCAGCCTGGTCTGCATAGCAAGTTCCAGACTGGTTAGGGATGCACAGTGAGATTCTGTCTCAAAACAACAGCAGTAACAACAACAAAGCAAGCCAGGTGGTGGTGGTGCACACCTTTAATCCCAGCACTCGGGAGGCAGAGGCAGGTGGATCTCTGTGATTTTGATGCCAGCCTGGTCTACAGAGTGAGTTCCAGAACAGCCAAGGCTGTTACACAGTGAAATCCTGTCTTGAAAAATCAAAAACCAAAAATCAAAAAAAACCAAATGAACAAGAAGACTTCCCCTTTTCCAATAATTTCAGGTTAGTTTTCGTTGTCTTTGATGAATATTTTATCTGTCTAAAGGGTAAAGGCATCCATGTTTTGGAATGTACATATACCAGCACTGTGCAGTGCACCACTTCATAATCATTAATGCCCGAGACTAAGTGTTCTTCAGTGAGACTTTGAAGTAGTTCTGTAGCCCAGTAGGCCACTGTTTAGTATTGTCATATATCTGTATATGTGTGTGCGTGCGTGTGTGTACGGCATGTGTGTGTACGTGTGTATGCATGTGTGTGCAAGTGCGTGTGTGTGTGCGTGCGTGCGTGCGTGTGTGTGTGTGTGTACAGCATGCCTGTGCACTCAGATTGGGAAGAGTTAAGCATGTCTGTTTCTGGAGTAGCCTTTCCGCGTTCTCCAGGGCTGTACAACCAGCCACACTAGACAGCACCGCTGATCTGTTGTGCTCATAGACCTGCAGCTGGGCCAGCTCAGACACTAGCGCTTGTGGATACTACCAGAGTCCAGTGATGAGCAGGTGGGCTGGGAGGCCCCCTCACCTGCCTCCCTCTCCTGTTTTCTCACCTGGTGCTTTTGATGTGGGCATCAGCATGCTGGGATTCACAGGCAAAGCCGAGTTAAGTAGAGAGTTGTGTTGCTTTGTGTGACCCGCCTTAGAAGTCAGGTACTACCACTTCTGTCACTCTGTTCCCGTGAGGGACACTGACCCAGGGTGAAGTCAGGATGGCCTCTGCTTGTGTTGGGGGTGTGGTCAAGACTAGAGGAGGCAGTGAGACTGGCATCTCGGCTGGCTAGTCTTATAAGGCATTTCCGAACAAAAGCTAACGACATCAATAATTCCAGAGGCTTTGTTTAGTGACCATGCTATTTGTACCCTGCCATTTCTCACTGTCTGGAATCCTGGGTGGCTCTGGTCAGGTGCTGTCACTGTGAGCCGTGGGCTGGCTGGGGATGGGTGAACAGGTGACAGGAAGCAGAGCCGCAGAAGTGCTGCCGACCTGCTTGCTGCCTCTGGGCAGTGTGTGCACTGGAGTTGTGCAGTATCATTCTTGGTGTTTTATT
>PVIU01006407.1:59043-102318 GCA_004026605.1 Ondatra zibethicus
GGTATGCTTGTACATGCAGGTGCCATCTACTTGTTTTTTCTTTTTAAGCTTTGAGTTTGAGCCTGGCTAGCTAGTGAGCCCAGTGTGCCTCTCATTTCTGCCTCCCTAGCATTGGGATTACAAGTGCACCTAGATATTTTTAGACTTGAGTTCTGAGGGTTAAACTTGGGTCCTTGTGCAAACCCTGTACTGATTAAGCATCTGTCTAGTGTCTAGAGAACCAGTTCTCTCCTGCCTACCAGGACAGCATGCTGTGTCTACTTCTCCACCGGGAGCTCTGGGACTCAGTAATGTCTGTGTATATGGAAGTCACTATTTGACTGGTGTAACTTAAATTTTAAGAGGTTTTCTCACTATTTGGTAATGCTTTTTATAAATATTTAAATTTGTTTTTTAAAATTTTATTTTACTTTTTAAAAACAGTTTTGCTTATTTATTTATTTTTTTGTGTGTATGTGTGTGAATGTGTGCATGCATGTGTGCCACAGTTCACAAGTGGAGGTCAGATAACAACTTGCAGGAGTTGGTTTTTCTTTCTCTTTGTAGATTCTAGGGATCAAACTTAGGTTTCAGGATTGGTTCATAAGTACCTTTACTTGCTGAGCCATCTTGTTCCCTTCCCCTTTATTCTGAGATCAGTTCTCAATCCCATGGAGCCCAAACTGGCCTTGAACATACTGTGCAGCAACAGATGGCCTTGAACTCCTGATCCTTTCATTGCTATCTTGGGGACTAAAAACATGGTCATGTACCAAAATGCCCTGTTTATGTGGTACTGGGGTTGAAACCCAGGGATTCATACATACTGTTGTAAGCATTCTACCAACTGAGCTCTACATGTGTGCCAACTGACCTGTGCATGTGTGTTCAGAAGAGCATGATGTGGAGACCAGAGATGATGTCGGCTATCTTCCTTAATCACAATACAATTAATATTTAAAAAAAAATGACAGATGAATTGACTACTGCCTATGCCGCGTATCATTGAAACATCCTCAGTGGGAACTTACCAAAATTCTGACAAGCTGACATTGATTTCCAGGCTGCTGTTTTCAAAATGTATCAACTTGATTTTTATTTATTTGTTTGTTTTTGTTCTTGTTTTGTGAACCTACTGATTAGCTATAATGGCTGGTCAGTGAACCTTTGGGGGTCCACAGCTTTTTATTTCTTAATTTATAACTGGAAGCATTTATCAAGTTCAAAAGTTGAGTCCTCAAGAAAGCACTATCTAGAGAGAAGCTGAGGTGTAGGGGCGAGTGGGAAGGCAGATCATTTTCTTCTGCTTGGGGTAAGGAAACATAAACACGATTGTAACCGGCGTAGTAAAATACCTACTGCTACTATTGTTCTGTGCAGATGTCCACACAGAAGCCGTGCAAGCAGCTTTGGCCAAATACAAAGAGAGGAAGATGCCGATGCCTTCAAAAAGACGGTCTGTCCTTGTGCACTCGCCCATGGAAACCTATACTCCTCCAGGTATAGATAAGTAGTTTCAGGATGGATTTTTAGGAGTGCTATAATATTTATTTTCATTGAATTGGAATACCCTGTAACCTGTAATATAAGTTTGAAAAATGTAGAAATTAAAAAGTTTACATATGTGCATACTCCTCACCCAAGAATCTGTATTTTTCTGATCTAAGTGAATATTTATATTATAGTGAGATTTTTGTATGGGTTTTACTTTTTAAAAAGCTAAGATGCTATTTATACTGTATAGTAAAGAGATGAACCTAAAACAGGCACTTCGTGAAGTGAAAACTTATGGAACTGAATTTTAAACTTATTCTGATCCGTGCCCTTTGACTGCTGTGCTCTTCTGACCTCCAAGCCAGGTCTCCACTGGGGCCATTTAAGATGCTTATTTGGAGGATCGGGTATGTTTTATCATTTGTTGTTACCTCTGGAAATGAAAATGTGTAGATAGGTTTCTTAATGTCCTGTTGAGCCAGACCGAGGTGCTGATGTGTCGTGGCTTCATTCATGCATTTCCATAGATGCCCCTCATGTCACCAAGTCAAAACACGCTGGCCGTCATTTAGGCTTGATGTGCTTGGGTGTGCTAAGATGGAGTGTGCAGGCTTTGCAAGGTGACCTGGTGGCTCAGTGGGTGCTTCTTCCCTTTTGAGAAAAGCTTATTGTTGGACGAGGTCTTCAGAAATTAGTGTCATATTACTGTTTCTGCTAATAACACCATAGGCACTGTCCAACAATAAAAAATGTTTTAATAACCATAATAAAATGCAGGTGTGCTGACTTGATAGAACCTTAGTTCACAAATAATTTTATGAGCGGAAGCAATTATGTTAAGGAAGGAATCCTTCCCAGAGTTGCTTCTCCTGTTTTCCCTCTGCGCACAGATGTATCCAGGGCCGTAGTCTCCCATAACACCCGCAGTGCTGCGGCATTCACGCACAGGCTAGGCTATGAGGTGCGGGCCGCGGCTGCGCCATGCTGCTGTGTGGATGTGGTGTTAGGCTGTGTGGATGGACGGCAGTGAGTGCTGGACACTCACCAGGCACATCCCAGTTGGGATTTCTTAGGTTTAGGGGACAGAACGCTGTTTTCATTCTTAGTATATGAGACCCTGTGGCCAAGGCCTCTGTGGGGACCTTGGCACTCATGGAATCACTTCCCAAGAGTAGGACTTCTTATGTTCTCTTCTGAAGGTGATCTTTGAGGTGCCCACTTGTCACATGGGGTAGCACTGTACTTCAGGCCTGGAGACGAGTAAGAGGCCTCTCCCTCTCTTGACCTATCTCTACATCATGCTTCTCGTCGTTATTTCAATCGCAGACACGTCATCTGCCTCGGAAGATGAGGGCTCTTTGCGGCGACCGGGGCGACTCCCCTCCACTCTGCTCCAGAGCCATTCCAGCATCGAGCCCTGGCTCGACAGGGTCACTCAGGGCTCGTCCACCTCATCCTCTGCATCGTCCACCTCATCCCACCCGGGAGGGAGACCTGCTGCTCCCGGTGCCACCACTGCGCTTGTAGGCCTCACGGCCCACGCCCACGTAGGTCAGTAACAGCTGCCTGGCCCCGCAGATTGGGCAGGGTCAGGAGTGTCCGGGACAGAGGACTGCTGTCAAGTGACTGAGGTCATGAGCCAGATGTCACATGGTGCCTTGTCTGATTGCGATATCAGCTGGTTTTCAGCTTTTAATAATCACATTTGACATAATGGGATCACACTTGGATAGCTTGGCATCCAGATTAAGTTGAACAGAATGGCTCTCTTGCTAAATTTTTGTCTCCATCCAGATCTACCTCTTTCTTATCTGTAATGTGTCTTTTCGGGACAGAAGCAATCCTGTAATTCTGTGGTCTGGCAGTTTCAGGCTGGTGGGGTGTGCCCCAGTCTTCAGTGGCAGGCTGTTCTCTTGACGTCCTGTTTTCCTGATTTCCAGGTGATGGTAACGGCCACCCTGGGCCTGGCTCTAGTCACTGTCCTTCCTGTGGCTTTTTGTATGTGTGGCTGTAAGGACTGTCCGTTGTCCTTGTGAGCGGGCCCTGAAATGGGAGCTGAGGCTATAGTTTTGGTCTGACCTTTCTTCCTACAGATAGCCCTTTTCCTAAGATCAAGATGTCGGTCAAAGCCAGGCTTAAAGATACAGGCGTCTTCTCAGTCACGAACTCTTTGGTGACAGTCATCTTAGAAAGAAGTGATGCCATGAGCCATTTGAAACCCTGCGTATAAGCAGTAGTTGTGTGATTAGCTTTGTGTGACGCCCACGGACATTTGTGTTCTAGTTCCTTAAATGTAGTCCATATTAAAGACTCACCCTCATTTTCCCAGATGAAGAAGATTAAAAGAAAAAAAAAGAGTGAGTGTCACTTGCAGGGATCACACAGCGGGGAAGAGTGCTGGTCCCAGCACTGCTGGTGCCTCATTTTCTTTTCTTTTTAGCTGGACCTGGGGTGGTAAGCACTTGCAGTGGATCAAGACTGCTTGGAACAGTCAGGGTCTGGGGTGCTGAGCACTCGCAATGTGTCAGGACTGCTTGATAGAGTGGTTGGGGTTTCTATAAGCCACTGTAGATAGTGCTGGGACCCTGTTCTGAGTTCTTTTTAGGTCAAGTTTGCTGGGCTGGCTGGATGAAGGTGAATGGCAATGTTTCTTCTGTAGCCTGTGTTTGTCTCAGCATCCTCTGTGGGGCTTGTCAGTACAGCTCTTTGATTTTCTCCTGTGTGAGTCGCTATACGATTCCTGTCTTTCTGCTGCACATCTGCTTTCCTCTGCCTTGTGTGACAGGTGGAAACGTGTAGCTCCTCTGCTGCACTGCGCTTCTCACTCACAGCAGCCGCTTGAATAGCTGCGGCCATTGTAGATAGGCATCATGAAATAGCCGCCTTCTGTGCGGCTGGTGACTGTGGCCTACCTTTCCTCAAGGAATCTGACAGTCTGGAACAGGAACAGGAAGTCAGCCAGTGCTGTGCTTTCCTGTTTATCTGGAGGCTTTTGTGTAGTTTTTGTTTTATACTTACTTATTCAACGCACGCACACACACACACACACACACACACACACACACACACGCACGCACGCACGCACGCACGCACGCACATCTCTCTATAGGCATGTGGAGAGGCCAGACAAGAACACTGACTATCTTGCTCTGTCTGCCCTTTTCCCTTGAGGCAGGCTCTCTCACTAACCCTTGTCCTGTTGCCAGCAAGCCCCAGAACACTCAGTGCTGGATTATAGTCATGTCCATCCCTGCTTTTCATGTGGGTCCTGGGATCCGAACTCAGGCCCTCATGCTTCCCCAGCTGCTTTCTTAGCCACTAAGTCACCTTGCCTCTGCTGTGTGAAGCTCCTCCTAAGGGGACAGGACTCAGGAGCACACTTGGTTACTTCTTGGTCATGTCTAGCATGCCAAGCTAGCCATAGCTCGCAGCCCTCATGGCTCCAGTGGTTGTGCTTGCGGATGTCTCAACAAGAACACTCCGATGTGTTGGAGTTAGCTGTGTCCATTCTCCGAAGAGGATGACTCTGGGTATTTTAAGGTAGCTTTGCTGCCTGTGTTGGCAGACGATCCATCCTTTCTCCTGCAGCTGTGCTGTGAGGGCCCCTTTTCCTTTCTTACTTGCTTGGCCTAGCATAGATGTTTTGTGTTTGATTCTACTCAGTTTCAAAAAAAAAAAAATCTCAACTTGGATTCTATTACCTTACTGAAAATGTAGTTTTAATATGCTATTGAGTAATTAAAGAGCACAGTTAACTTGATTTCTAAATTTATTTATTTATTCTTTTAATTTTAAATGCATTTAAAGTTATCTATTTTGTACGCATGTGTGTGGGGGCACCATGGTGCATAGGTGGGGGTTGGAGGAGTTGGTTCTTCTCTTTCCACCATGTGGGTTCTGGGGGTTGAACTCAGTTGTAAGGCTTGGTGGACATTGCCTTTACCTGTGGACCCAGCCCACCAGTGCATTGTCACTTTGTGTGTGTGTGGTCACATGCATGTATCTGTGGAAGTCAGGTCCCTCCTATTGTGTGTTCCGGGAGTTGAACTCAGGTCAGAAGGCTGGCGTGACAAGTGCTTCTATTCACTTAGCCATCCCCTTGGCTCTTAACTGGATTTCCAAATACATGTTTATCTTCCTTAATCCCAAATCTGAAATGTAGACAGCATATTGGAACATTTCAGGTTTCAGTTAGGAGTGCTTAAGTAGTGAAGCATGTAAGTGTCCTAAATTCATGCTGCTCTGAGTCCTGAAATCTAAAGCTCCTACCTAGGTCATTGGTCTCGGGGACTCAGGTTGTGTGCACCTTCCCTGCCCTCGTTACAAAACCATCATTTTGCTTCTAACTCCAGATAGATGAACTTCAGAAGGACAAAGAAAAAGGCAAACGAAAGGGGGCTGGAGAGATGACTCAGTGGTTAAGAGCACTGCCTGCTCTTCCGAAGGACCTGAGTTCAATTCCCAGCAACCACATGGTGGCTCACAACCATCAGCAATGAGATCTGGTGCCCTCTTCTAATTCTAGCACACTAGAATTAGTCTGTCTCTCAGGAAGATGTTTCAATTTGTAAGGAAACATCTTGTGCTTCCAAACCATACTAAAAGAATAATGATTTTAAAGCAGATATAGAAAGAAGGTAACTTATATACTACAAAGCAGTTTTGTAAACAGCGACATAAAACTAAACTTTGCAAGGGTGGAGGTGGTGCACGCCTTTAATCCTAGCACTTGTGAGGCAGAGGCAGGCAGAACTCTAAGTTCAAAGCCAGCCTGGTCTACAGAGCAAGTTCCAAGCTAGTTGAGCCTATGCAGAGAAACTTTGCCCTAAAACAAAAATCTCTGCTTTTAAAACGATCTCTAGGGGCTGGAGAGATGGCTTGGTTGTTAAGAGCTCTGTCTGCTCTTCCAGAGGTCCTAAGTTCAATTCCTAGCAACCACATGGTGGCCCACAACCATCTCTAATAGAATCTAATAAACTATCCCTAGCCAGGCAGTGATGATGCACACCTTTAATCCTAGTACTAGGGAGACAGAGACAGGCAGATCTCTGTGAGTTCGAGACCAGCTTGGTCTACAGAGCAAGTTCCAGGACAGGCTCCAAAAGCTACAGAGAAACCCTGTTTCAAAAAAAAAAACCCAAAACACAAACAAACAAACAAACAAACAAACAAAGCAAACAAAAACTATCCCTAAAAGCATTGTTTTTGAATACAGAAGTTTATATCTATGTCAAAATGTTTAATATATTTTATTTTCTTAATCCAAAAACTGAAACTAACGCTTAAAAAATACCCTTACCTAATAAGTTTCATTTCAAATTTTTTACTTAATATATTATTCTTTTTTAAGATTTATTTATTATGCATAGTGTTCTACCTGCATGTATGCCTACAGGCCAGAAGAGGGCGCTGGATCTCATACAGATGGCTCTGAGCCATTATGTGGGTGCTGGGAATTGAATTCAGGACCTCTGAAAGAGCAGGCAATGCTCTTAACTGCTGAGCCATCTCTCCAGCCCCCAATATATTTTCTTTTTTTAAATTTATTTATGTATACAGTATTCTATTTTTTTATTTATTTATGTATACAGTATTCTGTCACATTCGACAGCTGTCCCATTACCATTCTTTCATAGTGTTAGGACCAATAGGAATGAGAATTCCTGCCAACTTACAGTCAGTGTCTGGAACGGGTCAGAGTACTGTTCCGTGAAAATTAAAAAATATTTATGCTGAGAGAATGAAAGGAATAATTTGTGTCTTATGTACTCTGTTTTAAGTGTGGCATTAGTTGATTATACATTAAGTTGATTGTGGTCTTTTAGTTTTTAAAGTATTTGTTCATTTGAGATGGGGCTGTGCCATGCTACACAGACTGACCTTGAACTTGGGACCCTTCTGTCTCTGCCACCCAAATAGTTGGACTTGTGCATCACTTATAGGTGTAGCAGGATCATTGCAGGAATTTTTAACTAGAACATATGGGACTTTTAACTAGTATATGGGACACTTAGTTTAAAATTGTTCAGACACAGGGTCTCAACATATATCTCTGGCTAGCCTAGAGCTTGCTGTATATACCAGGCTAGCCTTAAACTTAGAGAGATCTGCCTGCCCCTGTCTTCTGAGGTACTGTAGTTAACGGCTTATTTAATGCCTGTCTAGTTTTGTATTTTTTTAAAGATTTATTTTTGTTTTATGTATATGAATGTTTTGCCTGCATATATATGTATATGCCTTTTGAGAATGCAGTACTCAGAAGACCAGGAGTGGGCGCTGTATTCTCTTGAAACAGAGTTAGACAAAGTTGTGAGCTGCATGTGGGTGCTGGGAACTGAATCTGGTCCTCTGCAAGAGCAGCCAGTGCTCTTATTGCTGAGCCGTCTTCCCATCCCCTAGTTATGTACTTTTATTCTTAGGCCTACAAAGATGATGTCTTCATAGCACCCAGCCTACTTTTAGGGACGTTACAAGGCTAGTTGTTTCTCCACAATGTAACAAAAAACATGTAGTAGCATTTTATTTCAAATTAAATTTGTTTCCTTGAGAGAGACTTTCCAACTAAGATCTTGTTAGACTGTGTGTTAATAGGCAAATTTTCTGTGAACTTTGTGATAGAGTTGGTGGTTCTAGGTCTGTCTTTAGTGCTGCCGAAGCAAGCACTCTGTGTCTGTCTTTTAAGGAGTTGAATTGAGACACCTCCCAACATGTGCACACATTTCTGTATGGCACATGTTGGGGTGTATAGGGCCCTGCATGCCTTTGTTTAGCCAGGAAAACAAACTTTCAGGATACCATAATTAATCCCTTGCTTAGAGCTCAGACAGTGAAACTCTAGACTGGCAGGTTCGGATAAACACTTACTGCTTTCTGAACTAATCGCTGTTATTCGGGTATGTTTTTCAAACATCAGATCTTCACTCTGCCCCACCCGATGTCACCACTGGGCTGGCGGAGCACTCCCACTATGAGCGTCCACAGATGGCGTCTGTGAGAGGTGTTCCTCGAGGGCATGGCAGGACCATGCTGGAAACTGCAGGTGGTAAGAGCTGCTTCTCTTGCTCTTCTGAAACAGCCTGTAGGTTCTCTCTGTGATACTTGCCATGGCCTTTGTGTCGTCCCTTTCTCTAATTAAGCCAGGCGTCTCTTATGATTCTTCTATGCAAATAAACAGAAACCAGTGTGCAGTGAATGTTACCATAGAAAACATCATGGAGAAGAATAACTGGAAATAACTAGGAAACAGCTCCCCCTTGCAGTTTTGGAGAAGGGAAATAAGCAGCTATGGAAAGTTCCTATACTCAGAGTGGGCATGGCAAGCTGGGTGCCATGCCTAATATCCTTGGCAGCCTTTGAGGTTGGTGCAGACTCAGTGAAGTATGTTTGGAGGGGATTTAGAGCTTTAAATAACAATATTAGAAAATAAAAATGTCTGAACTCAGGCTTCTAAAAGTTTCCTTAAGCAGAAAAAGAAGAACAAAATAAATCAAAAGTAGAAGGAAAGAAATAATATATATAAGACTGAAGCTTAATACTCACACATAAGACAAGACAGTAGAGAGACACAAGCTGAAAGCTAGCTCTTCAAAAGCTTAAGGCAGTTTTATAGTTTCTCGTGGCGTGGAACAAACACAGCACGGTGAGGCACAGCAAGGATTCCTACTTTATCTGCGCTTCCACTCCACAAAGAAGTGGAAACCTTAGCCAGAGAAACCAAGCAGAGAAAAGTAAACGAATAAAAGGTATCCAAACTGTAAAGGAAGAAGTAAAGCTGTCCCTGTTTGTAGATGATATGATCTTGTCTGTGCAATTCCAAAAGATAAACGCATTCACACAGATAAAATTAATAAATAGCTTCAGTGAAGTAGCAAGATACACAGCCATCACAGAAAGATCAGTTTCAAATTATGTTAGGTTAAATTAGGATTACCCAAAGCACTCTATAAATTCATTATATAATCCTTATGAAAATCTTAGTGAATTGTTTTTAGAAATAAACTCATCTAAAAATTCATTGGAGGGTAAGACCCTATTGTTGAAGGCACCACATACTTTAGTCATAGGACATAGAAAAATTAAGATATTACCAACCTGGAAGTATTTTTTATCCCTATTGGCTAGTTTTTACAGTGCTGGAAGGTATTCTCTGGGAGAGAAAATTAATCAACAGTCTGATCTAGCTGTGAACCCTGAAAGCTAAAATAATTACTGGCCTGGCAAGTCTTGCCCACTGGTGTAATAGTGGCATTAATGTTATGGGAATGACCAACTATTATCTGATTGGATTTGAGGTAGCTTGTAGTCGGAGACTGCCCTTTTGTTTCCCAGCCTCCCAGACCCGAATAATCACATGAAAACTATGTTTATTTACAACACTGGCCTGCTAGCTCAGGATTCTTATTAACTAACTCTTACATCTTAAATTAACCCATTTCTATTATTTTATGTTTTACGACGAGCCTTGTGGTTTGTTACCTCTTGCTTCTTAGGCAGCTACATGGTATTTCTCTGATTCTGCCTACTCTCTCTATCTCTGTTCTGATTTCCTGCCTGGCTTTACTCTGCTAAGCCATTGGCCAAAACAGTTTTATTCACTAATTAATAAAAGCATCACATATGCAGAAGGACTTCCCACATCATCTCTCCTTTTCTGTCTAAATAAAAGGAAGGTTTTAACTTTGACATAGTAAAATTACATATAACAAAATAGCTATCAAGCAAGAATTATAGTTACAATATTTCTTTGTGAGTCTAAAGTTTTATATCTAATTTCTTTTATCATAACAAAGGAAAACTATAACTATAACTCTTTGTCTTCAACTCCACCAAAGACCCCAGAAGATATATCACCTAAGTAAACAGGAAGTACATTGTAAGCAACTTCCAACACTCTAGAATTGACAGAGACATCTCTGAAGTTCTTCTGTAACATTGTCAAATGGATTAGTACAGTCTGCAGTGACTGACAGGCTGGATTTGCAGGTCTGCTACACTTAACAGTTTGTCTCAAACCTCCCACCCAGTGCATGCTCTGGTGGGTGTGGCATTACACAGCTCCCGTCCTCTTTGCTCTTCCCTTGACAGGTGTGCCTGTGAACAGCAGGGTGTCCTCCAAAATCCAGCAGCTCCTGAATACCCTGAAGAGGCCAAAGCGCCCTCCACTGAAGGAATTCTTTGTGGATGACTTTGAGGAATTATTGGAAGGTAGTGTTCTGACTTGGTCTTCCATGTTTCCTGACTTGTGTGGCCACCAAGTCTGGACACAGGCAGCTGTGTATTTCCTGTGAGTCACTGCGTGCTGTGACACAGTAAAATACAGGTCAGCATGTGCAGTGGGGAGTATGGAGCCACACTGACTGCTTCCAGTATATGAGCAGTAGGAAATTTAGGGCTCAGATTAAAGCAACGTAGCATTTCTCTGTGTATCCAGTCCAGCGGTTAGTGCCTCATAAAAATACAACCTGTATTTTGTTTAATTTAGATTATTTAAACTTTTCTTTCAGTTATTTAAATTTTGATTTAAAATTTAAATCTGAACTTTTACAGATTTAAATAAAGCTTTTGATTTTTAACTTACCTTTGACTTCTTTTCCAAATTTTAGCATTTGTTTAGTATTTTAGTATTTATTTAGAAAAGAAAGAATATAGATTTATTTCTTAAAAGAAAACTAGCAAAAATAAGAGAAATAATAAGGCAGTGTTAGTGCATATGTGTGTGCATGTATGTGTGTTCATGTGTATGCATGTGCATACGTGCGCATGTGTGTGTGCATGCATATGTGTGTGTATGCTTGTGTGTGTGTTCATGTGTATGCGTTTGTATGTACGTGTGTGTTCGTGCTTGTGCATGTGTGTGCGTGTACATGCATGTGTGTGTGGGTGTTCGTGTGTGCATGTGTGTGTTCATGTGTATGTGTGTGCATGTGTACGTGTGTGCTTGTTCGTGTGTGTGCATACATGCATGTGTGTATGTGTGTGGTGCAGGCAACAGTCACTGTACAGCTGATCCTTACTACCTTGGTCTGTGCAGTGCTATCAGCATGGGCACCTCCTCCACTCCTGGAGATGAACTCTGTTTTTTTTAGGACCTGGTTGTCCTTTAAAATTATACATTTAAATTCAGAGTTCATAGTATGTATGTTTCTTAAAGCAGTATTTCAGTCTTTTGGGGGGCAGAGGGCTCACCCTAGCCTAGGCTGGCTAGAGTTGCAATTTTCCTACCGCCCCATCTTTCCGGAGCTGGGATTGCAGGTGGGTACCACCACGCTCAGCCAGCAGTCTCCTTTTCCCTCTTTACATCAGGGCTGTTGGAAAGAAAAGTTCTGCCCCCACCCCAGCCTAGGCTGGAAATTGAACCCAAGGCTTCATACATGTAGCTAAATACTCTACCACTAAGCTGTGCCCACAGCCTGTAGAGCAGTTTTATTGAACACTGGGCCAGTTCTCCTCTCAAATAATGCTAGTGATTGTTTTAAATTATTAAGCTTATTCATTTTATTTTATGTGTGAATATTTTGCCTGGTACGTATGTGTATATGTACCATGTATGTGGTTGGTTCCTGTAGAGGTCAGAAGAGGGCATCTGCTTCCTTGGTACTGGAGTTAATGGATTCTGAGACCTAAGAGCAGTTATGTTCTTACTGCCTAGTGGTCTCTCTAGCCCCAGTGCTGGTGATTTTGCTGCCTGACTGTGGACGTGGTTCTGGTCACTTGATCTGAAGTGAGCCAGTCTCTAGGACCTGTTTCTCAGGCTCTACAAAGCCTTCCTGCCCCTGCTTTGGGGCTGCGGAGTTCCCCATACTACAGTGCACCCCCCAGGGAGGAAAGCAGAAATGCTGTCCTGTGGTCAGCTTTATCAGGTGATGTTGTGGTTAATAGAATGGCGAGTAGGTTTTGTCTCAAAATTATTGTTTGTAACCAATTTTCCTTTAGCCCTTTATTAATTTGTTTGTGACTGCAATGATGGAAAACAAAATCTAATCAGATTACTGTCATTTTTTTAAAATAAATTTGACTACAGTGTGAGATCGCAAAGTACAGTTGTTAGTAAACAGATGTGTGCACAGTACTCTGAAATGTCAGGTTTAAAATATTGATGTTGCTTTATAGTTCAGCAGCCAGATCCGAATCAGCCCAAACCTGAGGGAGATCAGATGGCGGTGCTGAAGGGAGAGCCTCTGTCGGTGGGGACTTCTGGGCCACCATCTCTGCTGGCTGCGCTGCAGCTCTGGGGCACAACACAGCCCAAAGCCCCCTGTCTGACTGCCTTGGACACAGCAGGGAGAGCCACCTACACCCTCACCTATGGCAAGTATCAGCAGGCGCATTGTGCGTCCTGTTTACCTTGTACTGTTGTGCATGGGCCGCACAGTAGTGGTGCACATTATAGAGTGGAGAAGTCCGTTGAGATGGAACATTTTCTTTTTTGTTTGTTTTTGTAGTTGAGACGGAGTATTACTATGTAGCCCTGGCTGTCCTGAAACTCGATCTGTAGACCAGATTGGCCTTGAACTCAAAATGATCCACCTGCCTCTGCCTCCCGAGTGCTGGGATTAGAGGCATGGGTCACCCACACCTGGCCTGACCACACTCTTGATGTCATAGCTTTCTGTAACAAGTTTTGACACCTGAGACTCTTCCTCTCTTTTTGTCAGAGGGCATCTTAGCTGTGTGCAGTCCATGTATTTCAGGGTCTGTTTTAAAATAGCTTGTTGGGTATCTCTGAATCCTAGACCTTGATGGACATGGCTTTGAATCTATTTGAGAATTAACACCTTTGCATATTTGAGACTTTGTTATCAATAATGTGTTATAATTTTTCTTTTTTTTTATCTGTGTGTGTGTGCACTTGTGCACATGTGCACATGCTTCTCATGGCGTCCACACGGAGGTCAGAGGACGGCTTGTGGAAGTCATTCCTTTCTTTCCACCATGTGGGTTCTAGGGATTGAATTTGGGTTGTCAGATTTATAATTTTCCATGGAGAGCCTTTTATGTTTCTTATGACACTTAAGTCTTAAATATTTAAATGGTATTGTAACTTTTGTTCAGTCTTAAAAAATTAAATGGTGTTTGCATGTTGATAAATCTGGCAGCCTTACTGAGTTAATTGTAAAAGATTCTTGAAGAACATAAATAACCACAGCATCTGCAAAGAGCAGTTTTATATCCAATTATTTTACCTCTTCTACCTTCTTACTGCTCTGTGTGAAATGTTCAGTCTGATGTTGAAGTTGATGTCCCCACCTTGCCTCTGCTCACAGAGGAAGGTCTGTAGTGTCTAACATGGCTGTGACAGTTCCCGTCTGGCTTTTAATGACACCCTTATCACATTAAGGGACTTTGTTTCCCCTCATCCGTCGTTTAAGAAGGACTTAAATCTGGTATAGTCATTTAAAATTGTGAATCATTATTAATTCTCATCCATCTTTTGAGATTATTATTTTATTTTTTGTTTTTGTTTCATTAACATGGCAAATTATGTTGATAGTCTCAGAGATTGTATTCTTGGGGTAAAACTGAGTTGGTCACAAAGCATTATTTACGACAGACAGCTAGATTCTGGGAAATGTACAGGTATTATATTCCAAATTGATCTTTCAAAGCAGGCTGAAACCGTGTTTGGAGTTGAATTTTTTTTCTCATCGATTTCTCAGGTCCTACAGTCCACACACGTCAGCATAAACACCTGCTTCAGTGTTATTTACGTATGAGCATTCGTTCAGAAAGGGAGTGTGGCTGCCAGAGTGCTCCGCAAGAACTGAAGGGGTCTAGCTGGCATCTGTGTTTTTTCTTTGAGATAATGCATATGGTGAAGTTGAAGCTACAATGGGTGTTAGCAGTGGACTCTGGGATCTCTACCCATCTCAATACTCTTGCCTTTCCGCAGACACATCCTGCCCCCTGCACCTCTCTCTCTCTCTCTCTCTCTCTCTCTCTCTCTCTCTCTCTCTCTCTCTCTCTCTCTCTCTCCTTTCTCAGGGAAGCCTTTTATTTTTGAGAACTCACCAGGCCTGGGTGTTGAGCATGGCAACTGCTCACCATGAGGGGCAACATGGTCCTTGGCAGCTGTCATATTCTGTACCAAGGGCTCTCCTAAGTACACAGCAGAGAAGAAGATATAACTCACTTCTTGACTGTGTACCACTCGAATGATGTGATTAATGAGTGCTTAAATTATAAGGCTACATCCACAATGAGCTGTTAGTTGGAAAAAGCAGTGTGAAATGTGATCATGTTCCTTAGAAGTTATACATACTCTGCACACATACATGTACGTAGTATGGCCTTTTTGCTGACTGGTTTTTGTAATAAAATCCCATTTGTATAAATAAAAATAAGTTTAGGATTTTTTTGAAAGAAGCTGTGATAGTCCTGGCAATATTGTACCAAACAGTTAATAGCTGGAAGCTGAGTCTACTGATAGAGAAATGGCATTCTGTAGGACACGTGCTCGCTGCATTAAATGTTGGCTGTTAGCTTCTTACAAATTAACATTGCTTATTACTTTTGTTTTATTTTAGGCAAACTTTGGAGTCGGAGTTTAAAGTTAGCTTATACTCTACTTAATAAACTGACTAGTAAGAATGAAGCTCTACTTAAGCCTGGAGACAGAGTAAGTAGTGAGATTGTAACTGTATTGGAATGAGTCAAAATCGAGACCTAAATATATATCTTATTGAAATTGGTGTTCTATCAGTTGTTTAGAATTACAGTTTAACATTAGAAATGGGAAAATTCTTATTAATAGGAAAAAGACTTGTGATAAGAATTAAATGATGTCACACCAAGGACTCAGCAGCCAGGCACGTGTGGCTAATGTGGATACCTGGATATTGAGTCAGGGTGAAGGATTTCTGTCATGGAGGATGCTCTGGTGGATCGAACTGCTCTGGACAGACTGAAGAGAGTTTACCCCTAGTTACTAGGAGGTCAGGGTGGAAGGTGGGAGAAGACGATGAAAATGGGGTGTATTGCTAACCGGCCATCCAACAGGAAAGTGTCGATTGACAAGATTGTGAGAATTCCAGGAACCTGTCAGTGATTTCCTCTGTTGTGTGAGCTCTGTTCCATGAGCAGCTTCCTGTGAAGCCCCGTTTAAAACTGCTCACAGACAAAGCAGAGGGAAGACAGGCTGAATGAGAAAGAAAGGAGAAAAGCAGAAAAGCTAGGTACACAAAACAAGGTTTCTAGGGCGGGAGAGATGGCTCAGAGGTTAAGAGCACTGGCTGTTCTTCCAGAGGTCCTGAGTTCAATTCCCAGCAACCACATAGAGGCTCACAACCATCTGTAATGAGATCTGATGCCCTCTTCTGGCATGCAAGCAAACATGCAGACAGAAAACTGTATACATAGTAAATAAAATAATTTGAGAAAAAGAAAAGAAAACAAGGTTTCTAAATATTAACATTCCCCAAGATCTGAAATTAAAATGTTTCATAAATTAGGAAAAGGATTCCTCTTACAAAGACCAGGAAGTGGAAAGTGAGCTGGGCATGGAGCATGCCTACACTAGGGAATCAGAAGACTTTGAACTCCAGGGTGGCCTGGTTTACATGGTGATGCTCTGTCTTAGGAAACCAAAATGAGGCTGGGCGGTGGTGGCGCACGCCTTTAATCCTAGCACTTGGGAGGCAGAGGCAGGCGGATCTCTGTGAGTTCGAGGCCAGCCTGGTCTACAAGAGCTAGTTCCAGGACAGGCTCCAAGGCTACAGAGAAACCCTGTCTCGAAAAAAACCAAAAAAAAAAAAAAAAAAAAAGGAAACCAAAACGAGGGACTTGAGAGATGGTAGCTCAGTGGTAAATAGCACTTGCTCTTCCAGAGGACCTGGGTTTAGTTCCCAGCACCTACATGGTGGCTCATAATAGTCTGTAACTCCAGTTCCGGGGTCCAGTGTCCTCTGCATGCATGTAGTGTACATACACATGCATGCAGGTAAAATATTCACACACATAAAATAAAAATAAATCTTTTAATGAATAACAGAGAGAGAGAGAGGTGAGAGCAGGAGGGAGAAGCAAACACAGAAAGAGCAGAAAGAGCAACATGACAGAAGTCTAGCCTATTCAAGACGCGGCACCTGATGGATACTAACCCAGAAAAGAGACAGATCAGAAAGCAGAGCCACTTGAATGTAGCAGTGACAGAATGCAGCCCTGCACCTGGCAGCAGGACAGTGTGCACGCCAAAAGCCATGTGCAGACTCGCTCCAAAGCATATGCCAGAACTGTGTGACCTCAGGGACCCGGAAAAGAATCTCAGAGATTTGGGGGGGCGGGAATGGAGAATAATGTGTATACAGAACTGGTTGTCACAGTGGCTTTGGGACGTCTCAGCGGTAACAATGGAGGAAGTGGCTTCAGCAATCCAGAGGGAATATGATTTTTAGCCCTGCACTTCCATTTCCAAACAGGTTTGAAGATTTGCAGAACGTGTGTGCTCATGCATGGAGAGGACAGTACAACCTCAGGTGTCCTCTTTACCGTGTCTTTTCAGGCAGGGTCTCTCACTGGCCATAGAGCCCCAGGGATCCACTCTCTCCACCTCCCCACTGCTGGGATTACAGGCACACACCACCATACCTGGCTTTTAAAATGTGGGCTTTAGCTCAGGTCCTCACGCTGGCATGGCATACACTTTGCCACGGGAGGCATCTCCCCAGCCCCCAGTTTATTTATCTATTCTGAAAAGCATTCTGACAGAGACAGAGACCTCCAGATACTTTCTTGCCTTGTGAAAGAGTCTCTACAGAAAGGCTTATAATGAAAAGGTCAAGGAGATCGTGGTGACGGAGTTGCCTACTAGTCAGCTGGAGAATCAAGCTGCTATGATAATGTACACAGTATATAAACATACCTCTGCAGAGTAGATTCTCCAGACACCCTTTTCTCTACCAAATGTCTTGTCTTACAATTATAGCTGAGGCATCTACTGTTAAGTCATCTTTAGAAGGAAAGGGCTTTCTTTTCAACAAACTTGTTAGATATGCAGCTTGTAAACCGGAAGTACAAAATGAAGGTAAATAGATACAGCTTAAATTTTGTCTTAGAAGTTGAGTGTTAAGGTAAGCCACTGTTGTCTTCTCAAAGGCTCTCCGTTAAGTGCTATTCTGGCTTAATCCTTATGATCAGAAGACCAGTTACTATATCTGGGTCTTGTGATTTTCTTGGGGAGTTATTTTGTTTTGTTTTGTTTCAAGTCAGAGTTTCTCTGTGTAGACCTGGCTGTCCTGATCTGTAGACAAGGCTGGAGTCTGGAGCCTGTCTCTTGAGTGCTGGATTAAAGGCGTGTATAACAACCTATCGGCGCAAAATTTTATTTTATAACTAGCTATGAATTTGACCAGATAGTATTTTTTTTTTGAGACAGGGTTTCCCTGTGGCTTTGGAGCCTGTCCTGAAACTACCTCTTGCAGACCAGGCTGGCCTTGAACTCATAGAGATCCATCTGCCTCTGCCTCCAGAGTGCTGGGATTAAAGGCATGCACCCCCACTTCCCAGCTCAGATAGTATTTTTTAGTGACAGTTGGGATTATGGTGGACCATATTCATATGATTATAGGAAACAAATTAGACACCTAATATTTTTAAAAATAGAATGCAAGGGAAGAAGTATTTCAAAATATACAATTTGGATGAGCAAGATGACTTAGTAGGTTATGGCTCTTGCCACCAAACCTGGTGATGGGACTGTTCATTTACAGTGATGGTCAGTGGATGTGTATGAGATCTGGCTCCCGGTCTGCATGCATTGAAAGGCCTTAGCTTACATGAACTTTTTTAGTGTGTGTAGTAAAGGCTGCCACCTATAACTGTTTATTCAAAGTTACATGAATAAGGAAATTTGAAGGGCAAGAATGAATTTTGACGTTAGATTTTCTTTGAGACAGGTTATCTCTATGTATCCTTGATCAAAATTAGATTTTCTGAGGTAAATGTGAAAAACATAAATTATCTAATCTTTAACAGAAATTCTAAAAGATGAAAAGTCTCAGTCTTTCCTGAGATCTCACAGTTTTTGTTGTTTTCTTCTTGTAGGTGGCACTTGTGTTTCCAAATAGTGACCCTGTAATGTTCATGGTTGCATTTTATGGGTGTCTCCTGGCAGAGCTGGTTCCTGTCCCTATAGAAGTACCACTGACAAGAAAGGTACAGAAGTGGATCAGGCCCAGGATGCAGTGCCCCTGCAGGTCTCTGTGGGTGCAGCGTGACTAGCTTCCTCCTCACACTGGGGTGCTGGCTTAAGCAGGTGCTTGGACGAGGCAAGGCTCTAACAGGCCTCCCAGGACCATAGAGAGCAGCTGGATGGAGTTTGCCCACAGACACTGCTCTCGGGTGGGCAGAGCTGTCATTTCATCTGTCTGAAGTTCCCAAAAGAAACCATGAATGTTTTTTCCTCCAGTGAACAGCATTTGTGACTCACAAGCTTTTCTGGGGTTTATTTATTGAATTAATTATAATGTCAAATAAACAGGACAGAAGTTCTCATGCATTTCTTGTTCACTTATGTGGCAGGCAGTTTCTCACTCATGAGTTGGTAATGTGGGGACTTGGTGGCTCTCGATGGCTGTATCGTTTCAGATATGAGTATTAGGAGTCTGATTATTGAAAAGTACTGAGCAGAAAGAATAGTCATGTGTTCTAGAAACTCAGGCATTTCTGTCCACTTATTCTCTATGTTCATGCAATTGTCAACATGAACATTATGAATAATAAACGTTCAAGAATCCCAAAAGTGAAATACATAAATAAGACCTGTGTATCTCCCAGGGTCTAGTGTAATGACCGTGCGCTTGAGTACAATGATTCTTAGAGAAAAAACTCAAGATTTGTTAAGCTTGAAGGACATGATGGAAAATGCAGGTCATGCATAAAAGGAGATCTGAGTGAAGGGAAGGTATTGTTATGCACAGTGTGACTGTGATGGGGCACACCTGCCGAGTCGTCTGTGTGGTGTTGTGTGCAGTGTGACTGTGATGGGGCACACCTGCAGAGTCGTCTGTGTGGTGTTGTGTGCAGTGTGACTGTGATGGGGCACACCTGCAGAGTCGTCTGTGCGGTGTTGTGTGCAGTGTGAGTATGATGGGGCACACCTGCAGAGTCGTCTGTGTGGTGTTGTGTGCAGTGTGAGTATGATGGGGCACACCTGCAGAGTCGTCTGTGTGGTGTTGTGTGCAATACAGCTGTGATGGGGGCACACCTGCAGAGTCGTCTGTGTGGGTATTGTGTGCAATGCAGCTGTGATGGGGCACAGCTCCAGAGTCGTCTGTGTGGTGTTGTGTGCAGTGTGAGTATGATGGGGCACACCTGCAGAGTCGTCTGTGTGGGTATTGTGTGCAATGCAGCTGTGATGAGGCACACCTCCAGAGTCGTCTGTGTGGGTATTGTGTGCAGTGCAGCTATGATGGGGCACAGCTCCAGAGTCGTCTGTAAGCTCCAAACATGCTTCAGTGTACACTGCTGTTGTGTTAGAGTTAACTAAAATGTTTCCAAATTTCACTTATAAGAATAAACTTTAAGGGCTGGAGAGATGGCTCAGTGGTTAAGAGCATTGACTGCTCTTCCAGAGGTCCTGAGTTCAATTCCCAGCAACCACATGGTGGCTCACAACCATCTATAATGAGATCAGGCATACATGCAGGCAGAATACTGTGTACATAATAAATAAATCTTAAAAAAAAAGAATAAACTTTAAGAAATTAGTCCACTATTCAGACCTTTATATTTTACTTTAAGTAAAACAAAAAATGCTTTCTAAATAATTGTCTTATTTTTATGAAAATAAAATAACTTGCCAATAGCCTGGATTATTTTGTAAGTTTTATGAAGGATAAACGAATCAGAGCCTGACCATCAGTGCTCTTGTCCCCTCCACCTCTGCTGTCATTGCTCTGTCTTCTGCAGGACGCAGGCAGCCAGCAGGTTGGGTTTCTCCTGGGCAGCTGTGGGGTGACCCTGGCCCTGACCACAGATGCTTGCCAGAAGGGCCTGCCTAAAGCACCAACAGGAGAGGTGGCGACCTTCAAAGGTGAGGCTCCCGGGCTCAGGAGGTCTGTGTTCTGGCTACAGCTGGTACTTGGCTTTGCCTTCTGGGCATGCTTTGCAGAAAACCATATAAGCCTGGTGGGTCTTTAGCAAAAGTGATACTTATTCAAGGCTTTTGTGGTTGAGTATCTTCACCTGTTTTGCTCTAAGCATATCTATTTAAGTAGAAGGAAATGGAAATAAAACTTGACCTCCACATCCCCGGGGCTGGTGACTGCCCGTTGGGCACAGGTTCCACATGTGTGGAGCAAAGCCTTCTGACTGCCTTCCCCCCTTATCCTGTTTACTGTCATAGGTTGGCCTCCCCTCGCCTGGCTGGTGATTGATGGGAAGCATCTGACCAAGCCTCCCAAAGACTGGTATCCGCTGGCCCAGGACACAGGGTCCAGGACTGCCTACATTGAAGTAAGGACATGCTCATTTGGTGCACAGATAGCATCCCTCTCGGCTTTGGCCTGGTTTTTATAAGACAGATAACTACTTAATCGTCTTTAGACCAAGTGTTCCTATCTCACATCTAACCCAGATGTATGAAGTGTCACATGGAACCTTACTTGGGTCATTTCAGGTTTCCCTCTGACCTGATTCATCCCTAATTGTCCTCCCTAGGATGCAGCTGTGAGCACTGCTGTCCTCAAGCACTCTCCCAGGTCCCTTAAGAGCTAGGCTAGAAAGGCTTTGGATGGTAATAAGGGAGAGAGGACTCCAGCTGCTGCTTCTTCAGAGCCCTCAGCCTCCTCTGTCTGGTGTGGTTACAGAAATATATATTGCTGTTTTTCTTCCTTGAAATTTTACAGTATAAAACTAGCAAAGAAGGAAGCACGGTGGGGGTCACCGTATCCCATTCATCGCTGCTGGCGCAGTGCCAGGCGCTGACCCAGGCATGCGGATACATGGAAGGTAAGGTCATACATTCAGGATGGCAGCTCTTGCTGCCTACTAGGCATCTGACATACCTGGTCTCACCCTAGAGCCTGTCGCTGTGCAGAGCACATTAACTTTTAATGTAGCTGCCCCTGGCAGGGGTACAGCTTCTCATGGTAGCCTTGGGAGAAAGTCTTGGCTTGTGCAGGACTGGGGGTTATAAGGTGCCCCTCTTCAGAGCCCGGGAAAGTCTGTCTAACACTGATGTTACAGCGTGTGAGCCTTGTGCACCGGTGATTCATTGGTGCGTGATGAGCTGGACCAGTTGTGGATGTACCGAAGGGCAATGCATCGTGCGTTATATACTCAGCCTGGAGCATCCTTTCCTGCCACTGCTTTCATTTTCAGTAAATCTACTTGTGGCCTGAGCAAGCATGCATGTAAATGCTTAAGTGTAATTTTTACGATCTTAAGTTATCTTTGTTAAAAAGGAGCCCCCATTTACTGTTAGCATTTTAAATTAATATTATTTTATATACTAGGTAATAATTGCATATGTTTAGGGGATCAATATGAAATACATCATTTTAAAATCTAAAATTGAACTCATAGTAGTTTTCTTACATTACAAACTGAAATTGAGCAAAACTAGAAAGTAAAACTTAATGACATATTTAAATACATAAAATGTGAATGTTTAATCTCAAGGGTTAGCTTGTGGACATAATTAGAAAAACTTTGTGGAGATTTGGAGGAGGTTTTCAAGCACTTTAATGACTTTTAAAAGTTAGAACTATAGGGCTGGAGAGATGGCTCAGTGGTTAAGAGCACTGACTGCTCTTCCAGAGGACCTGAATTCAATTCCCAGCAACCACATGGTGGCTCACAACCATCCATGATGAGATCTGGTGCCCTCTTCAGGCCTACAGGCAGAGTACCGTATACATAATAAATAAGTAAATCTTCAAAATAAAGTTAGAACTATAAAGCCAACTTGTATTAGTTCTTTAGACTTAGTGCTAATCATCTAATTCATGTCTCCTTTAACTTGGCTCTTCAGCTAACAAGGACAGGGAAATTGTCATTCATAGTGCAATAGTGTTTCTGGCTTGCATGTCACGGCTTTTTGCAAGGAAGACTATAGGCTGTGGGTGTGAGAATGGGGGAATCTGGGTAGGAAGCTGAGAAATAAGAGTGTCCATGGCAGTTTGTTATCCTGTCACTTGACTCTGAGAGGTGGCCACTCAGAATGATGAAGTCATGCGATGACCTTTCTGTAGCTTCTCCTGTATGTAGTGTTCCTTGTGCTTTTGAATTGAATATCAGCATGGTTCTCTCCTCCAGTCCAGAGCTGTGTTTCCAGTCGTCTGAACAGACACTTTAGCTTGGTGTGAACTGGTGCATGGTGTCCGGAAGTGCCGTGTCTGTTTCCTTAAGCTCCGGTGTGCCGGTTATGCACTCCTCTTGGGACTGCTCTAGAAGTGTGCAGAACTTAAAAAGAGCTGTTCATCAGTTTAACTTTCTGTGTCCGCTTTCAGCTGAAACATTAACGAATGTGCTGGACTTCAAAAGGGATGCTGGTTTGTGGCATGGAGTCTTAACAGTGAGTGTTGTTTGCTAGTGACTGGGGTGGGAACAAGAGATGCGCCAAACCCGTGAAATGCTGCCATGCCAGTTTGTTGGGTTTGGTTTGCTTGTCGTGGCACTGATGAATCCTGCCTTCCTCTGAGCCGGCCTGTTTCTCTTTTGCAGAGTGTCATGAATAGGATGCATGTCGTCAGCATCCCATACGCGCTGATGAAGGTCAACCCACTCTCCTGGATTCAGAAAGTGTGTTCCTACAAAGGTAGCAGAAAGCTTCCATTACTTACCTCACCTTTCTTTAAAGAATTGTCTCTGAGCTCATCTTTAGTAATTAGGAAAACATGAAGGCAACATACAGAACCGTAGGTAGGGGCTGGAGGACCCTCTTGGGATGTCTCTGTAGGCCATCCTGGTCCAGAGCTGCTTAGAGCCTGGACAGCTACTTGCAGTGGAGTAGCTGGGCTTGTCACTGGAAGACCAGGAACTCCTAAGTTTATTCTTTGGAAGTTTCCTTCACAGTCACATCAGTATTCCTAGTCATATGATTTGAGATGGTTTTAATGTGCAGTTGAAGCCACCAGTAACAGACTGTTGTTTCAATGTTATAGTCTATAACAGGCAGGATGGAGTGGATGAGGAAGGCCACCTGTGATCCTGGGCCCTGTTATTCTCGCCTTCCAGGAGCCCAGCGTAATTATCACCAGAAAGGCTTCATCCAGCACCTAATAGGAGCAGTGCAGACCCACCGCCCAACATTAGGAGGAACTCGTGGAATTCCATGGAAAAGAACATTTATAAACAATATTTGGGAATATGGGCGCAGTTATTTCTTTCCAAACCACTTTGTGTTGAATGGGGGTGCTGTTAATCAGGTCTTTCATGGTGTATCCTGTGTGCCAGGTTTATCTCAGTCACCAGTTGAGTGAAGTAATTTTCTGAAAGTGTTTATGGTGACCTTTCAGGAGGGCATGGTCTATCATACCATATTGATCTAGAAGGAATCCACAGGGTCTCATCCTCTGTGAAAACAAAAGAAGAACCTCTTTTCCAAAGCACCATATCCTTAGATCCAAATTTGGAAGTCATGATACCTTTAGAACATATATGTTGGTTTAGTTTGGCAGCCCATACAATGAAAATTCTCTCTGTACTTAGCTCCTTTACAGTCAAAAAATTTAAAGAAAACACAATAAACATAATCCAGACATTCTGTCAATTTTCCATTTTTACATGGCTTATTATTTTTTTTAATCTATGACTATCTGTACTCTGTCTCTTTAAAGACTTTACCCTTTTTTTTTGTTTAGTTATAGAAAGATACCCCTTTTTAAAAAAAAAGCTGGATAGACATCTAAGGTTAAGAGCACTGGCTGCTTCTCCAGAGGATCCAGGTTTGGTTTCCAGCACCCACGTGGCAGCTCACAGCTATCTGTAACTCCAGTTGCAGGGGCTCTTATGCTGTTGTCTGGCCTCTGTGGGCACTGCATACATGTGGTACACAGACATGCATTCAGGCAAAATACCCATACATGTAAAGTAAAAATAAAAGGCTGGAAAGTGGATCTGAGTTTATTACAGCTAAATCATATTTCAAAATAAGTTTTAAGGAGAGAAGGGATGGAGTAGGTTAGGAAGCACATGAGGTAGCTGATAATAGGTATAGATAATAGACGAGAGGGTGATCCATATAGAGGCCCTTTGCCCTCCTTGTGTGCACCTCCACATAGAACGAAGTACAACAGTGTTTTGGAGTGTGAGGGTGCCTGGCTTGTGACACAGAGACATCTGTACTCTCTTCTCTTTGTAGCCCGGGCTGCCCTGGTGAAGTCCCGAGATATGCATTGGTCCCTCTTGGCACAGCGAGGGCAGAGGGATGTCTGTCTGAGCTCTCTGCGCATGCTGATTGTGGCTGATGGCGCTAACCCCTGTGAGTAGACTGTGTGGCTTAGGGTGCCCTGATGGTGTTTGCTCCTGTGGTTCTTGACTTCTAGGAGGACTGAACAACTTGTTGAAATAGAACCTGTTGACCAAAACTAAAGCTTTATCACTGCTTTGATAAGTGCCTTGTAATGTTCTGTGACATGCTGTCTCATGTTGATGACTCATTCATTGGGGGGCTTATACATATTTATTAACACACTAAATTTACAGGCAATTTTAATGCAGTTAAAAACCTTTAATGAAAGTTATCATTTTTAAGAGAGCACAAGATTATGCTATAAACAGGGTCCCTGATTTGCTGTGTTCCTCCTGAGCCTCCTGTCGTTTAGTGTTAGTCTCCTACCTATTTGACCCTCAGCTCCAACTTCCTTTATGGGGAAGACCCAACTCTTCTTCCATATGTCACTGACCAACCCTAAGTCTTTCTGGAGGAATGCCTCATGGCTGCTGCCTAAGCACTGAGGGCCCTCCTGTGTATAACAGTCTGAAGGGAGCTGCTTTTGTAGTGGCTGGTGAGCTCTTAGGCCCAGGACTTCCAAGGCCCGTGTCAGGCGTCCTCTAGGAGAGCCTCAAGTGACACTTGTTGAGCAAGAGTTTTCTTTGGCAGCACCAATCTGATGTCCCCATTCTTCTGTGTTCATTCTTATGGTCCCCATTTTTCAGGAGAACAGAAAAAGCACACAGTCCCCCTAAAAGCCTCTCATTCTCATGGTGCACACCTGAGACAAGCAAGGCCTCTCCTTCCACACCCATGGCTACTTACGCCTGCTCAAGCCCACAGCTGCCCCAGCTCCTGTTGATCAGTCAGCTGCAGTCAGGGCTCACTTGAGCACACCACTCCCTCCGGTGCTTCTGTTCTGGGGCCCAGTGTTAGCCCTGATAGCTTTGTCCTGTCTCCTCTCTCCATCCACATCTGGGGACCGGTGTTAGCCCTGATAGCTTTGTCCTGTCTCCTCTCTCCATCCACATCTGGGGACCGGTGTTAGCCCCGATAGCTTTGTCCTGTCTCCTGTCTCCATCCACATTCTTCCAGGTGCCATGGAACTAGCTTTTCCTTCATTGGCCTTAGCTCGCAGCTCATGTGTTGGTCTGTTACGATGCTATACCCAGTCTTGGTAGCACGGAACAATGTTTTGTCTTCTTTTCTCAGGAGACACTGCTCTCCCTGAGGAATTGGAGCCCAGAGGCCCCTGTAGATGCCCCTTCCCTTTTATGCACCCTTGTGGGGAGAGGTTTATAATGAGACTCTAGGGTCCCCATGGCTGTAGTTATTGGAGCCTGGTACAGGCAGAGCCTCCCTGTTGCCAAGTTTTTACATCTCTATCACCATGGATAAGGCCTGCCACCCCTGAATGACAGGAGTGTACCCAAAAGAGAGGGCATAGGGAGAGGCCTGACATCCTCAGGGCCGTGCGTAGATCACACATCTCTACGGCTGCTGCTAGGAGCTGCACTCCCTCTGCTATGGGCCATCTAGTGCCAGGCCTGGCCTTGTCAGGCTGCAGATGCTCCTCAGTTACCTGGCAGGCTCCATGCTGGTCCTGAACCGGAAGCACAGGAGAGTTGTTCCTATCATTGGTCCAGGAAAGGTCAAGAGGGCAGGACCTCAGCAGCAAACACAACACTAGAAACAGGCCTCTTCTCAGAGGCTTCCAGACTCTTTCTTGTTGGTGGGTTGGAAATGATCTTGTGTGTTTTAAGGCAATCACTCCGGCCCTAAAAGGTGTTGTTTTGTAGAATTACAGCAGTGATCTTGTTAAAACAGGCCTGTGGGGCAGGACTCAGCATGGCTGCCAGGTCAGCCCGGTGCCTCATAGACCTTGTGCTCTTGCCTCACTGGTCCTGCAGTTACCTGCCATGCTCCACTTCCGCTGCTTTACACAGGGTCCATATCTTCCTGTGATGCCTTCCTCAACGTCTTCCAGTCCAGAGGTCTGAGGCCAGAGGTCATCTGTCCCTGTGCCGGTTCACCCGAGGCACTAACAGTGGCCATCCGCAGGTAACCAAATTGCATGGTGTCTCTTGAGAACTCACATTTGAGTCTTAATGACAGAGTTAGTTGCCTATAGCCCCAAGTTTGTAATTAGTTTCTAACTATTGGGAATTCTGAAGATGGACTTAGCATCAGCCTTCTAGTCTCCCTCAGGTAGCAGAGGCGCAGCCTGAGTTCCGTGCCCCTCACCAGTCTAGATCCGTGCTGGAAGTTGGGTAGTGGGTTCCTGGAGTACACTGATCTCTCAATGCTATTTTCCTTACACTTCTTCCCAATCAAGATCCTGCTATTTCATGCCCAATCGATCATATGTAAAAGTTATACATGAGCCACAGTCTCTTGTTCTGAGAGCTTCTGCTGGTTGTGGAGGTCTGCTGGAGAGGGCCTTTAACTTGTCAAGAGAAGGACCAGCCATCCTGACCTGTAAGGCCCAAGCTGCCTTCACAGCTGTTGCCCTTGTGTCACACCTGACAGACTGGAGTGGGGGCTTTGAGGGGCCCCGAGAGCCTCCCACTCCCACCTATCGCTAGTGTCCTAGTATCTGGGCCTCAGGTTCCTTCCTCTATTTCCTGCACATACCATGTTGCTCCCAGAACACAGCTAGGCCCAAAGGCACTTTTTTCCCCCGATTATGAATCACCTGTTATTGCTGCCCTTGAGCACAATTCTATGGGGCTTCAAGTCACATGATCACAGCAGAGGACATCTTCGTTAGCTCTCTACCCTCAACTCTTTGCAGTAGAATTGCCTCGGCTCTGGTCATTATGCATTGTGCTCATGATGTACAGGTAGTATGTGCTTACAAATATGTAAGTTCTAAGAAACTGTATTTTAGTAATAGCATTAAAAGCAATATCTTTATCTTTCATAGACTAAAAGGGCCATGTCTTGGAAGGGGCTCCATATGCTGTGGGAAGGGTTGTTTGTAGGTATGATGGAGCTAATCCAGATCTACACATACATAGTATCACAGCCCATTACAGCACAGTAGCCACGACTGGCTACCCTAGGACTCCATGGGAAGGCCACAAGATAACCAGATAGAAACTGAGTCATCTCTGATGACCTGTCTCAGAGGTCACATAGTGTCACTTGCTCTGTAGTCATGGGCCTGCCTCTACTGAGAAGATATTGAGGTCGTACTGCAGAGAGACACATGAGAGTCAGTATACAGAGCAGGTGCTCTATGAGGAATTGTACCTCGGCCGAGGCTGGCCCTTAGTGCCATCTTCCTCGGCGTCATAGCCTTTCTCACAGGCATGACAGTGTTCTTGTTCTCTAGGCCCCCAGACCTCGGAGGACCTCCTCCAAGAAAAGCTGTCCTGTCAATGAATGGCCTGAGCTATGGTGTGATCAGAGTTGACACTGAGGAGAAGCTGTCAGTCCTCACTGTTCAGGATGTTGGTCAGGTGATGCCTGGAGGTAAGAAACACGCTGCACTGACTGACACCCAGCAAGAGCAGAAATGCGCCCGGTCCTTTAGTTGCTTACTGTCTGCCGGGCAGAGTCCTTCAGCCTCATGCCTTTTGGAGGTATTTAACGCTCTGTATTCTCTATGGAGGTGCCTCAGAAAATCTGATGCTGTAAATGCCTGGATGATGAGGTCACTTGACTAGGTTGTGACAAGCACTTGTGGTGACAGGAGGTGTAGAAACTTCCCAGAAAATACCCGTGGCTTCCAAAAACAAAACAAAACAATAAAGCAACCCAGGTGCATCTTCCTCCTGCAAAAGCTGGCCCTCATACTGGTTTGAGGCAGGGCAGTGAGAAGGGATGTTGGAATGGCCCTCCTAAAGAAACAACGCGTCACTGAGGAATGGGGCAGAGCCTGGCTCATGACCCCTCAATGACTCTTGGAAGCAGGGATGCCGTTCATGTTGCCCTTAGGTTACTTCTCTGCGCAGCTTCTGGTAGCCGCCCTGCTCTCCTTCTTCCTACTCCTCTGTCTGATGCTGCGATGACACATTCTGATCACAAGCAGCATCGAGGAGGGAAGGGTTCGTCTAGCTTACACTTTCAGGCTACTGTCTGTCAGTGAGAGACGTCAAGGCAGGAACCCAGCAGGAGCCTGAAGCAGAAACTGTGGAGGAACTCTGATTGCTGGCTCATGTTTAGCTAGTTTTTTTATGCAGCTCAGGACCACCTGCTGAAGGATTGGCACTGCCCACAGTGCTGTGGACCCTTCTACATCAACTAATAGTCTAGACAGCTTATCATACACGCATGTCCACAGGCCAGTCCGATATAGGCAGTTCTCAGCTGAGGCTCCTCCTCCGAGAGGACTCTAGGCTGTGTCAAGTTGGCAATGAAGGCTAATCAGGACACCCTGTTGGTGACTTTCAGAGGTAGGGTGCTATGGCTCATCCCCTGCCACCCCAGCATCAGCTCTCTCCTCTTCTGCTAAAGGAACATGTCCTGCTGGCTGCCTGGCATCCTGGATTTGAGCTTTTAACCTGTCTCATGGGTAGCCTTGGCGGCAGGTGCTACCTCCTGACGCAGAAGACCCAGGTAGACTGGCCCCTGGGTGTAGGCAGAGTTCTGATTGGAGTGAACATAGAAGTTTAAATTGTCGTCTTCAGTTCCACCTTTTAGCTCGTGTGGGCTGTTTCTTCCTGTAACTCTACTCCTTCATAGAAACATCAGTCTGTAGAAAGCTTGCATTTGTGGTTAAACATGCTCTAAGGCACGGTACAAAGGTAATCTCAGTACTTAGGAGGCTGAAGCAGAGGAATCTTGTGTCTGAGGCCTGCCTGGGCTACATAGTGAAGCACGATTAATAAAAACTCAGAGACTGAAATTGGGGTTCAGCCTGAAGACCCGAAAAACAAAACAGCCAGCCACTGGCTCTTACCTTGCCCTCAGTCCAAAATTGATGATCCTGCCTCCAGGAATCTCAGAGGCTGTGTTTAAGAGATATCTCCTCCCATTTCACAATCCTCTCTAGTTCTGGGATTAAAGGTGCGCACCACCCAGTTTCTATGGCAGCTAGTGTGGCTACTGGGATTAAAGGTGTGTGTTACCACTGCGTGGTCTGTAAGGCTGACCAGTGGGGCTGTTTTACTCTCAGATCTTCAGGCAAGCTTTATTTATTAAAATATAATTGAAATGCCACTACAACATAGTAAGACCTTGCCTCAACAACAACAAAACAATAAAATCAAAACAGAGAATGCAATAATGATTTTTGCTTATTATTATAAAGTAGGTTGTAAATTATGGGGTAATTGTGAGTGGTATTTATTTATTTTGTATCACCTTTATATGTGGAGGAGGACACATGTGTATGCTGGTTTGTGCACATGTATGTGCATGTGCACATGGGCCTGAGGACCGCCTCCAGTGGTGTTTCTTAGGCACTGTAAACATTATTAGAGGTAAGGCCTCATTGGCCTGCAGTTCTCTGATTAGACAGGCCTCAGCGACTCGCCTGTCTCTATCTCCCCACCCATGGCTTTAAACATGGGTTCTGGGGATTTAACTCAGTCCCCGTGCTTACGTGGCATGCACTTTATGAACAGCTATCGTCCCCTCCTTGGTGCTTATTTTGAATACATAAGAGTATTCAGAGTTCTGTTCATTTTTCTTTATTGCTCTAATACATGCAAACCTGTCTCATGTCTGTTCACTGCCCAGTCATATATCTATACACACATATACACTGCCCAGTCATATCTATTCACACACTCTCATACATCTGTACATGTGCTCCCAGGTGTTCATTTGTGCATGTGCTTGTCAGATGTGTCTTTTGTGACACTGTTTCTGGGGGAACATGGACAAATGCCTCCTCACCTCAGATAGAGAGTTCTGGGCCAGCCAGAGCCTCATAGTGAGACCCTGTGTCAAAAACAAAACAAACAAAAACACCCACAAATAATATGAGCAGGTAAACCTTTGTGAATGATCTATTTAAATATACCTTAATGGTTTTGAATTGTTTTCTCTGTTTAGCTAGTGTGTGTGTTGTGAAGGTAGATGGCGCCCCTTACCTTTGTAAAACTGATGAAATTGGAGAAATCTGTGTCAATTCTGTTGCAACTGGGACAGCATATTATGGATTGCTTGGAATCACAAAGAATGTATTTGAGGTTTGTATCCTTATCCTGATCTTTACCTTGAAATCAAATCCCATGAGTGTCGATGGGCCCAAGGGTACAGGTGGAGAGCCTACAAGACGCTGCGGGGACCCAGAGTGATTCCTGTGCTCTGTAGGCCTAGATGGCTTTGGCCATCAAGAAGGTTTTAATAGGACTTCAATTGGGTTCACATTATGATCCTTGTTATTCATAATACGTCTTAGAAGGACAGGTCCTGCTTAGGTGGTATATCCACGCAGTAGAGCAGTCAGGATAAGAAAATGTGCCATGAAGACCAGGTGCCCTGGGAGTCTTTTTTCCTACAGAACATTAAACCCTGGGCCGCAGGTGCTTTGTGGTATTTGAAATGACTAATGAAGTGACTAAGGTAGTGCTATCTGGCTCTAACTCTATTTTTTTTCCAGACAGGGTTTCTCCGTAGCTTTTTGGAGCCTGTCCTGGAACTAGCTCTTGTAGACCAGGCTGGCCTCGAACTCACAGAGATCTGCCTGCCTCTGCCTCCCGAGTGCTGGGATTAAAGGCGTGCGCCACCACTGCCCGGCTCTAACTCTATTTTGTACCTGCTTGGGCAGTTTCCAGCCTTTCACCGACCAATAGCCACATCTACCTTGGCAGTGCTTTTGACCCAGACTGTGGTCCAAATGTACTAACCAAGACAATTAATGTTTGTACAAGTTATAAAACTAAAATAACTAAGACATAGTGTAAATAAGAAATAGTTGCCTGTAGTGTTTGGAAAATGCTGCTGAGCTCTGCAAGCAGACAGACACTGCCAGGCTGCTCTAGCTCCCTCACTGATACCTCCCCCCCAGCACTGATGGAATTGAGGGTTTTGTCCTTAAACCCTGCACCCCCGGGCTTCTTCACGTAGAGACGTTTTGAAGGCACGCACCTACTCTTGGTCTGGCCATTGCTGAGTTCTGCTTGCCCACCTTACCTTTCTGGTAGTCACTGAGTTGTCTGCTGCCTGATATCCTCTTCCCCCTCCTGGCAGACTGTCCCGGTCACTGCAGATGGAGTCCCCGTGTCTGACCGGCCTTTCACCAGGACGGGCCTTCTGGGATTCATTGGGCCTGTGAGTATGACCTGCACCTGTCCATCAGCCAAGAGTGCTGGTGGAGAGCAGGAAGACTCCACTGCGAATGTGCTGTTGTCCCTGACGCCCTCGGTTCTCTGCGGCCACCCTTACCCGTTCCTCAGCTGCATGTAGTGCTTGTCCAGCCACGGGCATTTCCATTTTTATCATTTCCCCCCAGTTTTGATGTTTTAAATAAGTTAAAACGAATACATTCTGTAGCGTCTTGACCCACCTTTTCTTGGGTAGATGATTTTCTTTATCCTTCCCCAGAAACATTGGCTGTCACGGCTCAGGGAGGGGAGTGCTCCCTTGGTGGGCATCTGCAGGCGAGGACTGCTTAGTGTCGGTGGCGTAATACGGTCCTGTCTGTAGATGCAGCCAGCTCACAGGCCACTCGATACACCGGGAGCCTTGCCTTGCTGCAGTCTCTTGTCTTCACGTCCTCGCCCACAACTCTCTCGCCTTTTGCCTTGACGCCTTTCCCCACCCTTCAATACCACCTGACCGAGTCATGAAGTCAATCACTTTTTTTTTTTAATCCCGTATGAGGTGCTGGATTCTTTGTCCTATCAGAAATTCTTCTCATGAGGCCTGACCACACCCTTTTCTCAGGATAACCTGGTCTTCGTCGTGGGCAAGCTGGACGGGCTGATGGTTGTAGGCATACGCAGACATAATGCAGATGACATCGTAGCCACTGCCCTGGCCGTGGAGCCCATGAAGTTTGTCTACAGAGGCAGGTGATGCACTGTAGACCCTGTACCTGGGTCGCAGATTTCTGTACTTAAAATCTGGGAAGTCTCTGTAGAAGAGAAAAGCCAGTAAACCTGAATTTGTTTAAAAATTTATGGGTTTATTGGAAAAGTTACCCAAAGAAAGAGAAAAATACTTGCGTTAATAATAGCAGAGTTAAATGTCTTTATTTTAAAGAGTTTCTTCAGTTCCTTAAGAGAGTAAAGTCTGGGGCTGGAGAGATGGCTCAGTGGTTAAGAGCACTGGCTGCTCTTCCAGAGGATCTGTGTTCAGTTCCAGCACCCACTAAGAAGGTGTAACTCCAGTTCAAGGGTATCTAACACCCTATTCTGGCCTCTTCTGGCACCAGGCACACACATGGTACATAGACATATATGCAGGCAAAACATCCATATACAACAAATAAATTGATTAAAATTTCAAAAAGAGGCTGGGTGGTGGTGCACGTCTTTAATCACAGTTTTCAGGAGGCAAAGGCAGGTGGATTTCTGAGTTAGAGGCCAGATTGGTCTACAGAATGAGTTCCAGGACAGCCAGGGCTACACAGAGAAACCCTGCCTCAAAAGACAAAACAAAAAAATATTTTTCAAAAAGAGAGTAAGGTCCAAATACATGATTAGGTAAAAGGACAAAGGGATCCCAGCTGCTAGGAATGAGTAGATTCTAGCTTCCTCATTGTCTCGTAAGTGCTGATTAAAAGAACAGTGTGAACTACTGAGGGCGAATTCTTTTTTCTAATAAGGTTTTGGGAGATGCAACATATTCATTGCTTCTATAATAAAAAATGTCCTCAGCTTTTCTGTGTCGTTAAGCAAAGACTTCAGAGACTCTCATGTCTGTTGAGCAGACGCTCTGTACCTCTGGGCCTGTGACATCGTGGGGAAAGAGCCGAGAAGGGATTTTTATCTAACTCTTCCCACCCCCTGAGTTCTTTGTTCTAGAGGAAGCTTTTTCCTTTTGGTCTGTCTAGCCAGCTGCCTTTAAAGTTTTATTCTTCTCCAAAGGGTGTGTGTGTGCCCCTCCCACCCCTTTTATAACTTCAGTTAGTATACCTATAAGCCAGGCCAGGCCCTGCCTTTGAACATCCACTGAAGAAATAATCAGGGAGTCATACCAAGTGGGCAAAAGGTGGTAGTAACCCGGGGCACAAATGCCTTGCTAAAGGTTTGTCCCCTGAAGCAGAAGCTCAGGTGCTAGAGGTAGAGATGTCCCTGGGAATTCTCGTCGGGGATATATACTCCCTGGCTTTGATTGAACTGCAGAGACTGCTTCTTCACATCTTGCTGTGCTTGAGGAAGTACCTTGATAAGGTCAGGCCAGCCCAAGTGACTTACTGATGTGGGTGATTTTGTTCTGCAGACAGAGTAGCCTGCCTGTCCCTTCCTGGGACCTGAGGAATACAGGCACCTCAATGAATGAACATTATGAATAATGTAAAAAAAAATCAGGTTAAGAAACTGCTCCAGAATAAAGAAATAGAAAGTTGAAAGGAATGAGGAAAAGGGGTAGGAGAGAGGAAGGGAATCCAGTTGGCAGCTCAGGAGGAAGGTGCACGTGGAGCTGGAGAACTGTCTGCAGGATTGGGAAACTGGCACCCTGTAGATGCTGGCCCAGCTGTTCTTATAGAACAGAAGGTGACAGACTCCCAACCATCCCGGAACTGATCGCTAAGGTGGCAGAGCAATGATGTTTTCAAGTTCTAAACTAAATTGTATGCCTGTCCTAGTTTGCTATGATAATACCATGACCAAAACCAACCTGGGGAGCAAATGGTTTAATCTCATCCTACATCTTCCGGTTCATCACAGAGGAAAGTCAGGGCAAGAGCACAAGGAAGGGGCCTGGAGGCAGGAGCTGAAGCAGAGAGCACAGAGGAACACTGCCTACAGACTTGCTGTGCATGTCTGGCTCAGCTTGCTTTTTCATATAGCCCAGGACACATGCCTAGGGATGGCACCACCCACAGTAGGCTGGACCGTCTCACATCAGTCATTAATCAAGACTTGCCTTTAAGCCAATCTGGTAGAGACATTTTCTCAGTCAAGGTTCCCTCTTCCCAGATAACCCTAGCCCGTAACAAGTTGACAAAAAGCCAAACGGCACAATGCCTATCTATATTGTCTCTTAACTTGTGGGGTCTCAGGCAGATGGATTTCAGAAGTTTTGTCACAATAAATTCCATATTGAAAAACTTAGACAGCACATTAGGGAAGTGGATCTAGGAATCCTGTAAGAATGGCAGAAAGACAACACTGAGAAAAGCTTGCTGGGTAATATAATATGGTAGTTTGGGGGTATATGTTATGTTACAGACTACGTGGGCATGCTAGCTTTAGGAGAAGATAAGAAAACATATATTTAAAGAGTCCTGTATTCATAAAAGGATCTTCTGAACACTAATTATCATAGCATTATAAAAACTAAAGCCTTCAAGTCATTGATATTCTAATAACCCTGTTATAATTAATTAAAGGAAATGAGTAGAAGAAAAAAAGATGGGGAAAATAGAGATAGCCTTGCTAGTCCAAACAGTAAGGAAGGTGCTGTGCACACATGGGCAAATATATACACAAACAAAAAAACAGCACATGTGCATGTGAACACATGCACACAAACACAAGAAAGGAAGGAGGGAGGGAGGAGGAAGAGAGTTCAGTCCTGGAGCCTACATGGTGCACAGCGAGAACTGACCCCTGAAAGTTTTCCTCTGACCATACAAATGCTACCAGATGCACATGCTGTAGGAAAACATAGACAAAATTCAGGGTTTAGAACATATTTTTAAATTGATATATTTGTGTTTTTCGTGCATGGGTATTTTACACGCGTGCCTGTGCACCACATGTGTGCCTGGTGCCACAGAGTCCAGAAAAATCCCCTGGAACTGGAGTTACAGATCACTAGCTGCTATGTAGTTGTGTGGCATCAAACCCGGGGCTTCTGGAACAGCTGCCAAGACTCAGCCTCTGAGCCATCTCTTCAGTCCTTAGGGGGAAAAATTAAATGGAAGATGACTTGTTGAAATCTGTAAAGTTAGGTAGTAGAAACAAATCCAGATAGATCAGTCACAATGTTAACTCATTATTGAAGGATTTGATCTTTTGTTTACAAAGGAAACCTTTTAAAGAGTTGTTCACAAGGAAATGGTACATTAACAGTAGAATTAAGAAAATTTCCCCTTCACAGGGAGAGTCATATCTTGTCCTCCTCCAGCCTCAACAGGAGAGGAAGTGCCTAGTCTCACTGCAGCTTGATAGGCCATGGCAATTGATCTATCAGGGAGAAATGGAGGGGGAGGAGTGGACTGGGGAAGGGGAGGTGGTGGGGACTGGAAGGAGAGGAGGGAGGGGAAACTGCAGTCAGCCTGTAAAACAAAACAAAGTAAGAAAATCAAAAGAGAGAAAATTTTAAAAATTTGTGCTTAGTTCTGCAGTCTTTTTGCTTTGTGAGCTGAAACTGCTTCGGCTGTAATCCTGGAGCTCAGAGTGGCAGGTCACGCTGTGCGTTTGCAGTAAGTCACATGTTGACTGCACAGCGCTTGGCATCTTCTATGCAGCCCTAACTGAGAGGTGGACACTGCACTTCGGTATAGCCACCTTACCTTTGTCTTCTCTCAGGATTGCTGTGTTTTCTGTGACTGTGCTGCACGATGACCGGATTGTCTTGGTGGCTGAACAGCGGCCTGACGCTTCGGAGGAAGACAGCTTCCAGTGGATGAGCCGTGTGCTACAGGTGGGCGTGCCAGGATGGTCACTATTCTCAGCATGTGGAGACTTATGGATGACAGACGGTTAAAAGGGAACCAGATATATATGCCATGAAAGAGAGGCCAGGCTTTGTTTTGTTATAGAGCATTTCAGCTTTGGCAAGTGTAAACAAAATATAGTGGCCCCACATTCCCATCATGCCTCCTGTGTACCGGTTAACAGAAATACTGCTAACACATTTTAAACTAACGGTTCAGATTTCCCCAACTATCTGATGGTTACTTGGTTTGATACAGTCACAACACTGGTAGGGACAAGGTCTTTTTAGTCTGTAGATGCCCCTGTCATTTTTGTGGTGATTTTGAGGAAAATAGGTTATGGGGTGGTATTTCCTCAATCTGGCTTGACCATGCATTTGTAGTCTTGTGTCTTGGTTCAGTGCGTCCAGAGGCTTGGTTGGAATAGGCTTGTTTTCTGGCAAGACTCCTGTGGAAGGTGGTTCAGGGAGCCTGGGACTCCCCTTGTTGCACTCTTACGTCCTGCGCTTGTGATCTGTTGATCTCATGGTAGTCGTGCTGTGACTTTTCCATCCGTCCTTCTTTATCATTAACCAGAACATACAGGAAGGAAAGATGGTGAATGGCTTTCAGATGAGTGAATCCTTTGGGGGCAATGCCTGAGTTGACTTGTTTGTTTCATCATGAACGAATGGGTTTCAATGTGTTGTAGCTGTGACTGTTATCAATCAGAGGTCAAGGGGAGCCTCTTGACACAGCCTGAGGTCTCTGAGGCCATAGCAGGATCAGGTAGGTCAGGCACAGGGGTACCTGTGCTGTGCAGTCTTGAGTGGGATGTTGGAGGCCACTGTCAGTGAACTTGACCTTACTTGTTATCACTTAGACATCACCTTGGGCCTTTTTCAGAAGACAGAATAGAAAGTGGTATCTGTCGGCTTGTTTGTAACATTCTCTGTTTTCTGAGCTTATGCTGAGAGTTCTTATTCAAACTCAAGACCATACGGTTTTCTCTTAAGCCACTGTCCTGTCAGTGTGGCTAACAGCCAGGTGGTGTCACTCAGTGACTTCTGGCCCCTGGCCCCAGAGTCTCACAAGTTTGGTCTCCATGCTGACCCAACAGGAGAGCTGGGAACAGCTGACATGGTTTTGCAATTCTCTTCCTTCGAGCACTTCTCCCTGGGGATCAACTATCAAGACTGTTTAAAGCCATATTAAACGGCGCCTCTGAACTATGCTGCTAGCTAAATTCTGACGGAGTACATTCTTTTTACTTTCAGTTTCAGGGATTGCTTTTTATACATAAGTTGGTTGTAATTGAAATATAAACATAATTCCAAGTTCAGGATGTCTAGCTTCTGTCATTTTTGGTTCACCTCTTCCCAACTAGAGGCCTCACTATGCTTTTGTAGCAACTGAGCCTTGTGTTTTTAATAAAAACAGTTACACAGGCTTATGTGTTTGTATGAAAACTCTGTGTGTCTTACGGTAGAAATAGGCACACTCTCCGTCTTCTTTGCTTCATGAGATGTTTCAAAGGTGGCTCTACCTCCCGGACCTCTGCACCTCAGTGTTCTGTGTGTGGTGTCTCCTTCCAGCTCTCCCTGCCCTGGGCTGGCAGCATGAGCTCAGCAGAGTTCTTGCCTTCCAGGCCATTGACAGCATCCACCAGGTGGGTGTGTACTGTTTGGCCCTGGTTCCTGCCAACACCTTGCCCAAGGCTCCTCTCGGAGGAATTCACATTTCTGAAACGAAGCAGCGTTTTCTGGAAGGGATGCTACACCCATGTAATGTGTTGATGTGCCCTCACACCTGTGTGACCAACCTTCCCAAGCCGCGCCAGAAGCAGCCAGGTTAGTTGTATCTAATAATAAGATTGTCTGGCCTTAGAATTGATGTTGACTGCAGTCCTGGCTAGGGATACAGCTGCACTGGATCTTGCAATAGTCAGTACCCACCTCTCTGGGCCTGGGGTTAAGGATGGGGTAGGTATGCACCAGCTCTTAGTCCACAGAAGGGGATGTTGCTGGTGCACCTACCTGATGCTTCTATCTGCCTGTTAGGAACCAGTTTTAATGGTAAATTCAAGGGTGGCTCCTTGGAGGTAGAAATGATATCTATAAGTGGACATGGGCTCTGGAATCCAAGGAGCCTCTGGTCACCATGAGGTTGCTAGAATGGAAGTTTCTCAAAGGTCAGTTTCCTGTGTCTTTAACACAAAACTAAGTGTAAGGGCCAGTTTAACTATTATACTCAGTTTGTCATTGCTTTGGTTATATAAATAGGAAAAGCTAAGTTTTACTGATTATCGACCATATGAAATATCAGTAAGTATAACACACTTCAAGAATTCTGATTTATACATAAAATATAGTAAAGCAATAAAAAGCTAATAATTTGGTTAACATCTCAAGAAATGTTCCCACCTTGTCTTTTGGAATTTGTTTGTAGAAGTTGGACCAGCCTCAATGATTGTTGGGAACCTGGTTGCTGGAAAAAGGATTGCACAGGCCTCTGGGAGAGAGCTGGCCCACCTGGAGGATAGTGACCAGGCTCGGAAGGTACTGGGCAGCTCCCGGGGAGGGGCGAGTGGTATCCAGGATACTGTGGAGGTGCTGAACCATCCTCTCTGTGTGCAGTTCCTGTTCCTAGCTGATGTGCTGCAGTGGCGAGCTCATACCACACCTGACCATCCGCTGTTCTTGTTGCTGAATGCCAAGGTAAGTGCAGGACTTTGGGCGTCTTTCCAGTTTGTCATTTCCAAGTCCTCCTAATTGTTGTTGGGACAATAGAACGCTGTTAGATTTTGGGCCCTTCTGTGGCATTGTTCTCTCTGTCTGTTACTTTTCTTGTAGAGACCCGTGCTTTGTGCGGTTGACACAGAGTCCTTCTGTTGATGTTGTATTTATCTGGAAAGTTCTTGTCAACTCTGTTTTCTTATTAGGAACTGTATCTGTGTAAATACTCGGGTTTATGAACTAAAAGGAAATGTTTATGTGGTAAAACTTGCATTCAGGCTTTGTACATTTGCTTAGATCTTTGAAATGACAAACACTATTTGCTACTCCAAACTGTTTCCGTTTTGTGGCTGAGAAATCACTGTTATATGGCCTGCAAGCCTGTTAATGCTCTACACCATTCTCAGAATGCCTGGAATCCAAAGGGGACTCTGTAAGACTCCCATGGCAAGATTACAGAAACAAGCATTGGCAAGACCCTGTGTGACTCCCCTGCCAGCTTCATCAAACATGCTTTAAGAGACCTCAATTTTTGTCACAAAGGGCAGGTACCACGATCTCAGAAAATGTAAGCTAGACCATGGTACTCTTTGCTCATGCAGAGATTCACTTTTTTATTTAATTTTATCTGATAGGCTCTCGGTATATATGCCAGGTTGGCCTTCAGCTCTTCACCTTCCTTTCTCAGCTTCACACTCAAGTCATTGAGAGCATTTATTGACGCCCACTGTATTTAAACAATAGACAATCTTCCTGCTAAAAGCTCAGGTTTCTTATGTGAGAGGCTGCCTTGCTCCCTGGTGTCTCAGTAAACTTCCATCTGATAGTTGAATTCTAAGTCTTGCTGGCAGATCGTGACTGTCAACAAAGATGTCGTCAGCTTGTGGGGAGAGCCTCCAGGTCAGTGGAGAGAGTGGAAGTGCTGAGCGCTGGCTCTGGACAGGCACAGGGGGCAGTGTCCTGCAGGCTCCAAGTGGGGAAGCCAGTGAGACAGGTCTCAGGGAAAGGGTTCAGGATTCAGATGGGTTCCAGGCGTGGGTATTCTGGCTTTATACAGTCTTTGGCTCTGGCAGGTATCAGTGAAGTATTTACCCTTCTAGGCTCAGGTTGGGCCACTCAGAGTTGCCCAACCCTCTGCTACAAGCATCTCTAATGCAGACCCTAGCATTGCCTAGCATTGATGTAATTTGATTGCTGAGCACAGGAACCCAGTGTGTAGAAGGATGCACACAGGTTCCAGAGAAGACACTCTGCTGTCTGAATACATCAGCACACCAGTGTACTTGATTCTTCTCCAGGGCACAGTCACCAGCACTGCAACCTGTATCCAGCTGCACAAAAGGGCCGAGAGAGTAGCTGCTGCTCTCATGGAGAAAGGGCGACTGGATGCTGGGGACCACGTGGCTTTGGTCTATCCCCCAGGTAAATGCACACCCAAGACCCTCTCCTGACCTTTGGAAATGGAGCTTAGCCGCTCCCTACTCTTGTGATGCCAGTGCCCTTTGGGTGGGACCTCTGTTCCTAGTGGTCTTGGGAGTGTTTTTGCTGTTAGGGTGGCAGGTGCGTAGGCTTGTCCTGTGTGTCTTACTTTAGAGCTAAATTCTCACCCTTCCAGGCACAACATCTTAGAACAAGGGGTGGGGTGAGGGGCAGCCATTGCTGCTGGCTACACTGAGCAGAGCTAGAATTTGAAGTATAGTTGTGTTTCTTGGAGAGCTACTAGTTCATATTGTCCCTTCCAACACTAGTTCAAACAGTAGAGTTTCACTAACCCTCTTCTCTAAGATCGTTTTCCCACTGATTCTTTAGGACAGTGGTTCTCAACCTTGCTGATGCTGTAACCCCTTCATGTTGTGCTGACCCCAGCCACAAAATTATTTTCATTGTTACTGCATAGCTGTAATTTTCCTACTGCTATGAATCATGATATAAATATGATTCTGATCTGCAGTAGATCTGATATGTGACCCCTGTGAAAAGGTCATTCAACCCCCAAAAGGGTTGAGACCCACAGGTTGAGAGCCACTGCTTTAGGACTTAGCAAGATTGGAATGTCCTACTACTACATATTTTTTGGCATCCCTCATGCAGCATTCTCAAAATAATTATGACAGTACCTCAGGCAACTTGGTTATTTTTTTTTTAAAGAACAAGTTGAACTTTTTGGCATGTGTTCACTCACACCCCCCCCCTTTTTTCATGGTGCTAAGGAGTGAAGCCAGGGCATGCTGGGCAAGTGCTCCGTCTCACCCTCTTATTAGGGCTGCGGCAGATGGCAGATGCCATTCTCAGACGGTGGCTGCCACAACTTCATTCTCCCTTCACATTGTCCCATGCTTATGGTCCTATACTAGCCATATATGTGTTCCCCTTAGCACGTCTGTCTCAGTACCGGGGAGGATCCCTTAGGAAGCTGTGTGGGATCAATACTCACTTTATGCTACATAGAAAACTCCTGGCGTATGTGACCATTACTGTCTCCAAGCCCTGCTCCGTTGTTCCCAAATGCAGTGCCGTCTCCACCTGGACCAGTCCCATTTCTCTAGTGGGTGGAACCTCTTGCTGTGTTTGCCTTTGTGTTTGCCTGTCTTCAAAGTCTAGTGTGTCTGTAGTGAACGTTGATTCTTCCTGCTCAGTGATCTCATGCGCAGGGTTTTTCTGAATGTGAGTCTTCGTGTCTTTTAACTCAGGAAAGTTTCTTGACTCATCGTCTTCCCGCTGTGCTTTCTGATCCCTCACCTCCTTCTGTGCTTCTGCTCCTTCCATCTGTGTCTTCATCTGCCTTTAGTGACTGACATTTCCTCTTCTCTTATCTCCTTCCCACTCAAAGTTTTAAATGTCATCTTTATCTTTTATCTTAAGACTTTGTTGCCTTGTGCTCCTTCAACCTGCATCTTTATCTTGAAATGAATTTTTAAAATTTCTAGCCATGTCTGATTTTTAAAAAATTCTTGTTTCTATTAATATAATTTTCTAATGCATTTTACTGTGTTTTGAGATAGACTGTTAAGCTATCATAGGTATCTGAAGGAATGGCTCCCCTTGCTGTGGCTCCACTGTAGGCAGTTTGTCTCAAAGGTTGTCCTCTGAGGTCTGTGTATGCAGATTTGTCCAGCCCTTCTAAGTCCTGGGTCTGGTGGGCCAAAGGTCTACTGCTGCTTTACAGGGCAGTATGTGAGCACCTGTTGTATCCCCAGCCCCACATCCTCATGGCCCCTCTGGAGACCTCCTCTTGGGGTGTCGGGTTGCCCTCCTTTTTGAACATACTGTCAGTGCTAAGTTTGGTGAACTCCAACCTTATCCTTTGGAGTTAACCGTGGCTGTGTCAAAAGGAAAACATGCCTGCTTGTCCCTTTTCTGTCTGTGGACAAATATTCTAGGTCGTCCTCATCAGGCCTGAAATTGTATACTTACCCTTTGGGACCCAGCGTTGACCATGTGCCCTATCCCCCAGGGGTTGATCTTATCGCTGCATTCTATGGCTGCCTGTACTGTGGCTGTGTGCCTGTCACCGTGCGACCCCCACACCCCCAGAACCTCGGCACTACCTTGCCCACTGTGAAGATGATTGTCGAGGTACGTTCTCTCTTCTGGCAGGCCATGTCCTCTTGGGCGGGGTCATGGCAATTGTCATGCCTGATCTTCTCTGCAGGATGAAGCTTACTTGGGTTCTTGCTTCCATGTGATGTAGGTCAGCAAATCTGCATGTGTCCTTAGCACACAGGCCATTACACGGCTGCTTAAGTCCAAAGAAGCAGCTGCTGCTGTAGATGTCAGGACCTGGCCAACCATCCTTGATACAGGTATGTGTCTCCAACAGCTGCCCCTGCAAAGACAGGCAATTGCTTTCTTTCCTGACCGCTTTCTGTTGTTGGTGTTACATTGTTAGCATGCAAAAAAATAAACATTAGGGAGCTGGAGAGAGGACTCAGTGGTTAAGAGCCCTTGTTGCTCCTGCAGAGGACTGGGGTGTGGTTTTTTAGCACCCA
>PVIU01006408.1:0-15973 GCA_004026605.1 Ondatra zibethicus
GGAAGAAGGCAGATGCCCAGAGAAAGCCTCCCTTTCTGACCACCCAGAGACCGACTCCCAGTTGTTGGAATACACACAGAGCCAGGCAGCTCTGAACATCCTACCTCAATGGACTTACCGGAGTTCACCAGAGACTGGAGTGTAGAGATGCCGAGCTATATGGGACGCTCTCAGCTGGCCCACCTTTTATACATGTCACCTCTCTGCCTGGGGCCATGAGGTGGCCTAGGATTGGGGTGTACTAATTAGTCTCTAGTCACAATAGGACCCATCTGCCCTTCCTCAAATTTCAGGTTTTACTCACCCCCTCGGGCTGGCAGCCTCCCTCTTGGCATGGCGGGACTTGGGGATGACAATGACCTCACCATTGCCCTTGCCCCGCCTCCCCATCGCTTTACAAGGGTTGGCCTTGGATTTCCAAATCCACTTGTGACTTTTGACTTAGAACCTTGGCATCTGGGATAGTCCCAAGCAGGCATTCAGGACAGTGCTGGGCGCGGGGGCTTTGAGGGCTGTGAGGGGAGTGTTCTGGGATGTTCTGGCTGGCAGAGGGGTTGGGGTAGCCCTAGGAGTCTATTCAGACAGCTTTGTTATCAGAGAAATGGCAGAGGAGGTGACTGGTTCTCTTAGGGCTTCATTAAATTAAGGAAAATTAAGTCTTTGATTGGTTCCGTGCTTAGAGGCTACCGGACGGCACTGGTGGGAAGACAACGTGATTTTATTCTTCTTGTCATCTAAGCAATAACTTCGGGGCTGCAGCCCTCTGCCCTGCCTGCTATTGGGAAAACCATTAGTTCCTATCAAGATTAAACTGGGTGGTTACAGTAGACGATGCTTATCTCTGCCCCTCTGCATATGTATAAGTTACTCAGACTGCAGGGTTCCCAGGAAGTGATTATCATGAACACTGGTGGAGGGGTGGGGGAAGTCGGGAGCATTGAGTTAGCATGAGCTCATGGAAGACTCCAGGTGGCTGGGTGGTGGAGTCTGGGCTCTGACGGCACCAGCCCTGGTTTGGTTTCCTCCACACTCTTGTTGGAGATCCTGGACACAGACTTCAATACTGTCCTATCTGAGGAAGGAGTGGTGCTCCAACTGGGAAACTGCCTTTTGCTGCTTGAGTAACTGAGCACTTAATGTTTTAAGCCTCCATTTCCTTTTCCTCATTTGCTAATGAGGATAATGACACCACCAGGCATGTCAGGAATAAGGATTAAAATGAGGAGCCTAGACAAAATGCTTGGGCAGATGTGTGTTCAGTTGTTAACTGCTTCATGGAATTGAGCTTTAAATACCAGAGTAAGATGGACTCTTGAAATACCAAATAGGTAGCTGGAGGAAATTGAAGGCAGCACTTGACACTCAATGTCACCAGATATTGAATTAAAGACATAGGAGGAATAACAAGATTACTGTATTCATGGTGGCAACATTAAACAACAATGGACAGCAAACTAACATGACTAGATTTTTAAGTGTTCTGGTTACAAGGGGGAAAAGTCTGTGTGGGTCTTGTTGTGGGTAGCTGATCTGTGTTCATTTGTGTCTAAGAGTACAACACAGAACACGGGGCAGCTAAAAGGTAAGAGCTACAGGGTGAGGAGGGAAGCTACGAACATGGCATGGCTGTTACACGCAGCAAATCCCGAGTTCTTGAATGAGTATTCCCTATAACAATGAAACACACACACATACACACATTAAAATATAAAGAGAAAAAGGTCTGCGTCAAAGGAGAAAATTCTAACAAATTAAAAAATTTTTAGCAGCATTTATTTGCAGTGTTAGAATTGAACACATCACTCTCATTCTATAAAATACAATGACTACAATGACTATTCTATGAGCTGTGCCACAGACACAGAGAAGTACTGAGGAAAGCAGAAACAGAACAACAGAGCAGTTGTTTCAAAATCCCCATTCTTATGAAGATTAAAGGATGGGCTCACCACAGGAGCTGAAACTTACCAGCCTTGGGAACTCTTCTCTCTTCCTCTTATTTCCCTTTCTTCTTCCTCTCCTTCCTCCCCTTCTCCTTCTTCCTCTCTCCTCTTCTTTCTTCTCTCTCAATTCTCTTTGTCATTTCTTCTCTTTTTCTCTTTCTTTGCCTATAGCTCCTCTTTCTCCACTTTCCATATCTCTTTCCTGTTTTCTAGAAGGAAATACAAATAATTCAACAATGTGTTTTGTTGTTACAACAGGAAACTTTAGCATGAGGGACTAAATTCCAGTCTGTCATGCTGGACTTAGTCCAGAAGCTAAGTCCAAACCCATCAATTGTAAGTACATAGTAAATCGCTCAAATAAGATATTGCGTAGTACAGATATCAAAATGTCACATTATACTCCATAAATATAAGGTTATTGTTTGTCAATTAAAAATACATTGTGAATAAAAAGAAATGTGAATGGAAAGAAAGAAATGGAAGTAGGGAAGCCTCCCCCCCATTCTGAGGATGGTACATTATTGTTGTCAACATTGGGCACAGTTATGGCTTCCCTGAAACCTTCAGATTTTTTAAAGATTTTTGGACATAGTATAAGCAATTGAAATCATCAATGTATCTCTCTTAAACTATAGTCCTGATCAACTTGGGCCATAGGCTGCATGTGGACAAGGAGCTAAGAAAGACCCCAAGGAATCTAGGTCTTCTTAAGAGATAAATTCCTTCAGCCTGGTATCATTCACCTAGAAGTAACTGTGCCTAAATGGGCATAAGGAAGGAGATTTTGCTCAGGACCCCAAAAGCAGCATGGAAAGGCCATATGGGTAGGCTTTCTGGTATAGACAGTTACTTCATCAGGATGAGTTAGTTACCCATGTACTGTCCCTAGGCCTAGGACACAGGGGAAGAAAGTTGTCAGGCCCTTGATTTTTCTAAGGTAACAAAGCAGGAAAGAGCTTTGCTAGTTAGTTCTACATCCTGGAACTGGAGATGTGCCAGTGGGTTGGGGTAGTGAGTACTTCTCCTTTACATATTTATTTCTGTTGTTCATCTTAGATTAGCTGAGTAAATGAAACTAAAGGATCTTTAGTATTATGTCTACATTGTTGAGTAAATTGTTAACAGCCACTAACTGGTGTATTTGGCTAAATCTGGTAAAGCTTTTCTTACATGCGCCTAAGCACCCAGAACAGATGTTTTGTGGTGAGGTCGGCAACCTCAAAAATGTATGATGTAATATTGCTTCTGCTGCCAGAGGACCAAAGGAGAATGTAATCTAGAAGTCACTAATAAAGCCATTGGTTATTTTAATCTCTAGATGATGCCTTCCACTGGCCTTCATCAGTTTCATTTTCTGCCATGTTCTTCAATCTCCCATCTCCCTTACACACATACACACATATGCATACTGTGGCCCACGTGCTCATGGGAACATAGACCAGCACTCTAAAAGTTGATAGGGTTGAAGGGGGTATCTTCTACCAATTTCCAAAGCACATGCATATATACTCTGTTTGCCTTAGCTCCTTGTCTGCTACCTGGTCATGGATCCAAACTCTGTACACTTCCCATACTCCTAAGACTCTATGTGGCAGCTGATGGTGTTAATTCCCTGCACAGGTTTTCCTTGGAGCTCTTACCATCATGATTTCAGTTTCATGAATGTAAACAGAGTGGTATGAGGTGATGTGAGAGCTGTGTGTGCTGGGAGAGAATGTGGAAAGAAGCTCCTGTGGCCAAGGGTGGCAAATAGATTCCCGTGTGCTTGTTTTCAGTCTGAAGCACCAATAGCACATCCGGCTCCACAAAGGACTTTAATCTAGTTGGGCCAGGAGGGGCCAGGGCTGAGCTTAACAAGGTCCATTCAGCCAGCAAGTGTAGAGGGTCAGACTATGCCAAGGAGTGTTGGGCTGGGAACTGGGTTTCTGGTCTTAGGAACATGTGTCTGGTCCAATGCAATGGAGGATCTGGAGCTCAGAGACTGACACTGTGAATCAGGACCTGGACAATGACAGGGAAGAACCAGTGTGTCAGAGAGCCCAGAGAAAAGGCCTTGGGACATGGCTGGCGCCAACAACAAAGTGCCCGAGAAGATGGGGAATCCCCTAGACTGAAGATTTCCTTACAGGAGACTTCCTGTTAGTATCCTAGTGCCTGAAAAAGACTGTCATTCAGAACTGGAAGTAAATCAGTTTCTGTGAAATGAGTTAAGGCATTACAGCAAAAAGAAAGCAACCACACGCAAGAAGGTGTTTTGTGTCTCTGGAACGAAATGAACTGGTGTAGAGTGGTGGAAGTCAGTGGCGATGCCCAGTGGAAAAGCTTGAGGAGCAGACTGCATGAGAAGTCTGAAACCCCGGACTAGCCGGGAGGCTTGTTTCAGTACAGGAGCCTGGGCCTTGGCTCTGGACAGTGCAGTGGTGACCAGTAAATACCACAATTTTAAAGAAGGTTTGATTGGCGTAAGGAGGGATAAAGGCAAGGTGTGTGTATTAGGAAGATCCAGGTATGCTCTTAGATTGCCTAATAACTACTGCGTGCTACTGTTGGATAATTGGCCTCTTTCCAAGCTCAGGATTTTGTCTGCTGTAGAAGATGATTAACCTGAGGATTGTCACCATGTGGGTATGGAATGCTTTTTCCCATAGGGAATAGGAAGCCAAAGAAGGGCTAAGATGGAAGCACTCTAGGCACTAGTGAGGAACACACACTATGAACCAGGACAGGAGAGGCTGAGAAAGGGAGACACACAGAGTGGTTGGGAAGGAAAGGCGGTAAGACCCTTCCTCTGGGCAGCAGCAAAAAAAGAGGGAAGGAAAGCAGATCTAAGAACGATCCAACTAAGAACACATTTGTGCTGGAGGACTGACAGGCTAGAAGGGAAGGCAAGGAATTGAGGGGAACTCATTATTCCAAGTGACAAAATTGGAGGAAATGGAGGTTAGACCTGGGAGGAGGGAACATGGCGATCAAACTTCTGTCCATACACGTGTGTGGTGGTGGGTCAGGGCACTTAAGAAGCAGAACAATGACGGGGGATAGGGGGAGTGGGGAATGGAAGGAGGGAGATTTTCCCTTTGAGTACTTGCTATGTGCTGAGCTCTAAGAAAGGGGAGAAGAAAAGGCAGCCATAACCAAGGAAGCTCCGGGCCAGGCACAGCGTCCATCCCCCAGACAGTTGCCTAGGTAAGGACCAGAGTGTCCAAGCACAAATGTTGCCAGAGCTGGAAGAAGTCTGACAGTCAAATAGAGTATCCCAGCTCCCTACCAACAACGAGGCCATTCTTAACAATGCACAGAAGAGTGATGTTTGTATCTTTTAGAGCAGTGGTTCTCAACCTTCCTAGTGCTGTGATCCTTTAATACAGTTCCTTTAATATGGTGATTGCCAACCATAAAATTATTTTCGTTACTACTTCATAACTGAACTTTTGTTACTGTTATGAATTGTAATGTAAATATTTTGGGGGACAGAAATTGGCTAAAGGGGTCATGACCAACAGGTTGAGAATGTTTTAGAGACATTGATTTAATGACAGTAATTTTTATGTCTTTGGAAGGTCTTTAGTTTGTTGGTTGTTTATATTTTGATATTATTCTCTTTACTATTTTTAAGAATTACCTTTATTTTGTTAACTCTGATAATTGTAAAAGACCTTTGCTTTTAATTGACAACACAAGATGTCATTATTCATTACACTAAAAATTATATTCAGGGAAACTCAAAAACCTATATATGCTAGTGTGAGACACATCTTTCCAGGCTAAATATGGAAAAAATGAGTAAGATAAAGGAAGTGACTTGTTTGAAGTCATATTTTATTAAAATATCAGAGAGGCCTTGCATTCTAGATACCTAACAATTCCAAAGCAAACTAAAACAAACAAACAAACAAATTAGGAGTTGGGTTGATGTCACAATCTCAGTCGGAAAATCTCCTCCTCCTGCCCTCCCCACCTGGATGCCAGACCTTTTCCAGGTGGCAGGAGCAGGCCTGTTATGACACCCACTCCTGCCTCTTACCTGTCCTTGACTCTAGCATACAAAGCACAACTATGGCCTGACCTTCTTTCCTGGGAGACATGCTGTGGCCTGCACCATGACCTCACTGGGATGGAACTGAGTCTCCCAGTCTTATTCACTCCTCAGATCAGAGGGGGTTAACTCCTCTGCACATCTGTCCTCTTCTTGACACTTAGAAGTCTCTCTTCAAGGGAAACGAGCAATTTGCCTATAAAGGTCCACACCTGACTTTTCCATATGCAGAATCTGTGGTTTTATCTTTATAATAGAGGAATCCTGGAATATTGAGATAAGCAGAATTATTGATAGCTTGATTATGCTCTGTGGTTCTGAGCTATGGAATAAAGCCTCTGAAAGGCTGAGACCCTCAGGATGTGCCTGGGGCCCCTGCTCTCACTGAAGAACTTTATCCACTCCCATGATCCGCACTGCCTTTGTTCTGATCTAGACTTTTACCTGTATTTCAGTTCTATGATGTCCAGACATCATGGTACATCTTGAGCGCAATATTATGCTTTTATTCTGTGTATGCATACCTTGAACCCCATAATTTAGCATTAGTATTTGTTTATTAAAATTTAATATGTTGTTTAAAAATTTTCCTCATCTGGCTATCTATGACCACCTTTGTTTCAATGCATTCAAAACTTAAATTTCTGTTCCTTCCCTTTTATTTTATGTTCTGTTTGCAGGAATAAAATCTCTACCTACAACCTACTCAGCAGTTCCAGCCAGACCCTAGACATCACCTCTGACTACTTCTTACTTATCAAGATCCATTGCTCTGTCACTCACAGAGATAAGGTGGACCTGCTATGAGCTCTGGCCTTTGCCTCTTTCAAATCTCTTTTACTCCATTCTCTCTCTCTCCCTCTCTCTCTCTGGAAAGATGTATCATAGATTTATGACTTGGCTTATGATTTTTTACATCACAACAGTACAAAAGTGATACATATTCAGAAGAGCATACATTTTGAGTCTACATATAGGCATTCTGTTTTTCACTTTCTATAAAGTATTCAGTAAATTATGGGAAATATTAGGCAACAAATTACAATATAAATTGTGTGCTAGGTGGTTCTTCCCAACTGTAGGCTAATATAACTATTCTGAGTATATTTAATACAGACTAGGTAAGCTCTAAGTGTGTGGCTTAGGTGCACTAAAATCACTTTTATTTATAATGTTTTCAGCTTATCATTGGTTTATCAACATGAAATTACACTGTAAGCAGAGAGCATTTGGTAGAAAAAGAGAGTGAACACATTTAAGAAGAGTGTAACTGGGTATGTCTAGTTATATATGTATATATATATTTGTACTATTAAAACTGCCTATAAACCTGAAATTATATCAAAATAAATATTTTTAAATAAAAATGGACCTATGTTACTCTCTTCCACAGAATCTCTGAAAAGACCGTCATTCCCATCACCTACAGTACAAATTTGGAATTCCAACATGCAGGAGCCCTACCTGCCTCTCCAGCCACCCAAGTGCTCTTGTTCATGTGTTATGTCCCATCTAAATGAGCTGACAACTTGGTGCTTTCTTTTCTCTATTGAGAGGTTTTGTCTCACAGTCTTTGCATGGGGAATCTATGAGAACCCAGCTACCCTCGGTGGTCCCAAGGTTTAGGCAGAGCGGTGCATGGAGCTATACCCTATATAACTTGTTTACCAATTGGCTGCTGTGGTTGGTCCCCCATTTTGTATGGCTGGTTTCTCTCTCCTTATAATTCGGACACAGAATTTCTAGGGGATACCTTGTTGTTCTAAATGGACACAGACAGGGGCAGAAAACCCAAAGCATGCATTTGATGAGCTCAGAGTTTCCAAGAGTGATCATTGACTGTCAGCTCTTGTCACTGAAGGCACAGACCAAGTGTCATCAAGTCAAAACAGCTGTCATGTTGCGCTGTTTCACTCCCATGTCTCCCATGTCTGCATGTCCACAGAGAGGTAAAATACCCTGTTCCGTTAGATAAGCCTAAACTGGAGAGTGAAGGAGTCTGTGTGTTTAAGCCTCGTGCATGCATAGGGTGGGAAACGTGGACAACAGGCAGGTGCACACAGGTGCACACACAAGCCCTCTTCTAGATCTACCTTTCACCGTGCCATTCATCTTATGACATGTTTATAACACACTATTCAATATTATTTTTTAATATCCCAAAGAGGTATTCCATGGAATTTAAATGGGTTTGACGAAATACATCTGTTGGTCTGGAAGGATCCCTGAGATCCATAGTGTCTAGGATGCTCTAAGGAATAGTTGCTACATATCTCCTGATATGAGAGAGAATTTTGAGCTGGAAGTCTCTATTTCCTAAAGAGCATCCAGGAGAATTATGAATCTCTTTGCTGGATCTGGATCTAATAAAGAGTAAAGAAATTATAACATATGTAATAAGTGGGTAGAAATCATCTCCTCACTTGGTTTTCTATGCTGTTTGGAATCAGCCAAGAGACAATAGAAAACCAAAATAACAACAAAAGCTACAGTCAACTAAAGAAAATAGACAAGGTGAATCTTATTAAAGGGTAGAGCCTTGGAGGAAAGGGAAGGGGGATGAGACTTCCCTGGACATTAAGTGTCAGGCTCTCAGCAGAATGTGCACCTGGGTCTAAAATGGATGGGAAGGTTTCTCTTTAAGGGACTAATTTTTGTTTATCTTTCTTCCTTCCATCTGCGTTTATCTCTAGATAGAGTTGAATTTAAATAAATCCTCCTGCCTCCATCTCCCAAGCCCTGAACTTCCAGACTGAGGCACTACACCTGACAAGAAATACAATTTTAAAGAACCTGTACTATTAGTATTAATGGAAACATCCATCGCTTTTATAGATTTTTTTAAATGTCTATGAGTGCTTGCCTATATGTGTGTGTGTACACCAAATATGTACACACCTATAGAGGCCAGGAGAAAGTATCAGATTCCCTGGAACTAGAATTACAGATTTTGTGAGACACTAAATTGGTGCTAGCAATTGAACATGGATCCTCTGTAAGAGTAGCAAATACTCTTAACCACTGAGCCATCCCTTCAGGCCCTCGCTTGTTATTAAATTTTAAGGAAGAATATAATTGCTTAAAAGATAGCAGATGCTCAGAGGCCATTCTTCCCTATTCCCTAGGCTTTATAACTAGACAGAAATTTAGAAAAAAATGGAGTTAAATGAAGCATGGTAAAATAAAAAAGCAAAGAGACTGCTTCCCAAGGGTGACTAAATTGTCTAGGTGAGTATAATCCATGAAAAGTTAATGGCATTAGGCCATTGGCCATTGTTTGTACAATAAAGAATGCTTTTTCAGGACCCTAAACAGCCCTTTTATACCTCATAAGGAATAGCCTTCTTGTCCTCACTTAGTAGGAGATGCTTGCTGTGCTTCAGTTCACACCCCGTGGGCCACACTGAGAAAATGATGCTTTCATCGACTGCCTTCTAGCAAATATTTTCACAAATACTCTTGAGGCTGGTGTTCAAGCTTCAGCATTATAATGTATATTAAATATAGAGCACTGTAAATTTGTTCTGATGAGTTATATGTATTAGATATGTAGGTGCTCATGGCAAGATCCTTTTAATGTGAAAATGTAAGTTCACGTCTTGGTTCTTAAAAAACTAAAGAGAAATTACCAAAATACACAATTTAAAATATAATTCCACTTTAGGTGGTAGAAACTCAGTCTTGGTTTTCCATAGGCATGAACCACACAATCCCACAAAGTGAGCACAGCAATTCAACAAAGCATAACAAAAAGGAGCTAAAGTCCGTGTCTTGGGAGCTTTAAGTCTCATTGCACCTGGTTCCTGGTCTCTGATAAATCCCTTTTATTTTCAGTAGTGAGGCTGTGGCTAAATACAAGGAGGTAGTGGTGACTTCCTTCCTGCCTCCACCTCCCTTTCCATACACACCCTCAACAGGGACAATACTGGCATGTGGGTGTGTGAAACTCAGAGAAGCAGGTATCATATTTGCTTCCAGGTAGGGAGATCAGACATTGTGTCTGGAATTCTGAGTCACGTCAAGCTTCTGTGAGGGTGGGTCTCTCTATGTCCTGTCTATCACATGCTCCCATATGCACACGTGCATGTACACAGATACACACAGAATGTGTTCCACTATTATGCAAGGGGCTTCTCTTTGCAGTATTCTTCTGTGAGTACTAAATGAAAGCATATACTTAATGTAACTTAAGCATTGTTGAATACCTGCCATTATCTAAGCACAGGATTGGGTACCATGGAAAATGGTAGCAATGTAAATTTTCTTATTCAAGTTCTTGGTGTCTACATCAAGAATATGAAGGCAAGTAAAGAAGCTCAGTATTTATGTGAACACCAACGTTTACATGAATATCTTTTTTAAAGTTTTATTTTTATTATTTTGCTTATGTGCATGTGTGTACATCTGCGTGAGTGAATGCAGGTGTTCATGGATGTTGAAAGAGGGAGTCAGATCTGCTGCAGCTGTAGTTACCAGCAGGTGTTGGGAGCAGAGCTCAGGCCCTTTGCAATCAGGTTCTTTGAAAGAGCAGCAGATACTCTTAACCACTGAGTCATCTCTTCAGTCTCTGACTCTTGCATGTCCAGTGAGAATCTGGTTATGGAGAGAGAAAAACACCTGTCCATGGGAAATAACTTAAAGAACTTCTTATGACCAAGCAGAATTGTGATAAGCTGAGCTGTATGTCCTGTGGTGGCCAAGAATGCACCTACAGATATTCTACCTTCTGAAACCACCACTGCAGACAGGCTAAGAAGCAGTGAAATTGGGTATATGGATGACCTGGATTATCATGAGGTCAATAAGAAGTTCCTCCTCCCAATAGAAGACATGGGAGAAGTAGTTTGACTGTCGTCCAGGCTGGGAAGGAAGTTGAAGAAAGCTTGACTCATAGTGGGCTGTTACTGGAGTCCCTGGGAATAGAGCATGGGCACATGGGTGGGCATTTACCAGAGTTCCCGGGGATGGAATATGGAAGACCTGCAAAGCAATAATGATGAAGAGAAGATAGAAGTACCATGTGGCCAGGAGGCCAAAGCTAACCTAGGAAACATATTTTTCTGTTTGGAAATGAGAGGACAGAGGTTGAACGAAGTCATCCATCTTTATTATATATGACTAGTTTCCAATACTGTGCTTCTTGTAGACTAGAAAGAAAAATAATAAACAATTATAATAGAAACTTTAAATATAAATTTTATCACAAAACTTTTCTTATCCACAAGCAATGTATCTAATGATAGACACATTTTTCGCTAACATAGTCTTCCCTAGCTCTATTAGAATCCTAGAAAATTCTTGGTTCTTAAGAAACAGATGTATAGGATTTATTATTCTAAATATTACAAGTCCCTGAGGATATAAACACACATGTTTTTCCCAAGATAGGCACAGAGTCAGTCCCATTGACTAAGATCCCGGTACTTGTTCCAAGAAATGAAGCCTGTCAAGGTAAGAGAAAACATTAGAGAAGCATTTGCTTTGGGGAAGAGGAATAGAGTTTTAATTGTCTAGTGATGTCTTCCAGTAAGTTCTGATATGGGATACCATGCAATAAATACTTGCTGAATGAATACTGTAAATAGAAGGGTGTGGGAGGCTGCCGAAGAGATAATAGTGTGAGCAACAGCTTCTTTACTCCATTCCAAAAGAGGCATGTGGACACCACACACACACACTTCCTTCATACACACTAAGAAGCACACTTGTGTGAAGATTTTGCTCTGGTCTTATGCACACTAGTGTCTATGTTTCTCTTTGAGGAATGGTATAAACAGAATGGTATTTTCATGACTCAAGTTTCAGATTTATCTCTCTGGGCTCCTCCCTCTGCTGCATGGCACTTGATTTTGCAGCCAATTGGTCTCCGCTGACTATGGTCTTAGATAACAACAACACAGTATGGCATGTCCACTGAAGAACCATGGGAAATGCACAGTATGGAAGCAGAACTCACTCAGTTGTACCCCAAAAGACATCACTCAGCATTAAGCAAGCGCTTCCTGTTTCAGGCATTGAACTTTGCTTTGGAATTCAGAGATAAATAAAACAGAACTTGCCCCTTACAAGTCAGAATCTAGAACAGGTGAAAGATTCACTGAATAATTTTAGTAAGATAACAGTGAGTTCTTTGGCAGAGCCCTATAGAGGCTGCAGTAGCACATAGACAGGAATGTAAACATCACAATGCTGTTGCCCATAGCTTCGCAGAAAACATAAAGCCCACTCAGTACTGTTTCCTCCAGACCTTCATCATGAGTTGAAGGCAAACATGTTCTTCCCTACCTCTCTCTACCTAAATTCTGATTTAGAGATAGCTTTATACTACTTATGCTGGCTTAGAAAAATTTTTGCCTTCTCAATATTTGGCCTCCCCCAAGTCCCTTTGAGACCATTCCATCATTCTATCACCCTTCTGGTAAGGGTTCACACAGGTTTAAAATCTGGTACCTGTAGGGAAGGTCCAGAAATTGGTGCAAGGCACTGGCCAATTTCTAGGGTGATGAGCTTCATGATGTATATCAAACTTTCTTGTTGGACTATCTTTGGACTGCCAGCCCGCAAATTATGACCCAGAAGCTTGTTATTAACTATGAAAGCTTGGCCTTAGCTTAGGCTTTTCTCCAACTAGCTCTTATAACTTAATTAACTCATTTTTTTTTAAAAAAAATCTTTGTTCAGTCACATGGCTCAATTACTTCTTCTTAGTATGGTACATCTGACTTGCTCCAAGTGTGCTGGTGAAATCACGCATGCACCTGTATTCATCCTCCCAGTTCCTCTCTCTGTCTCCCTCTCTTCCTTCCTCCCTCTTTCCACTCCCCCTGCCTGGAAGTTCCACCTATACCTCCTGCCTTGCTATTGGTCATCCAGCTTTTTTATCACAATCACAATTGATCTTTATATAAATATCTTACAACAGCGGTGGAGGCAGAACTTCCTGTTACAGACTAGGGTCAGCTAGAGAGACAATGGTGAACGCTATGAGAATACACCATTCACAGAGCTCATGGTTTTCAGAGATTTTTGCACGTGTGTTGCTGTTGATGACAAACACTGAATGCCTACCCTCCTCTAGGTAACGTTTTCTGTATTTCAGTAAGAACACTGCACACAAGATCTATTGCCTCACCAAAGTTTTAAGTATGTTATTTACTGTTAACTGTGGGCACAGTATTGTACAGTTCTCAATATCTTACTCATCATTCATATCTGAAACTTTAAAGCTATTGATCATCAACTTCCTACTTCTCCCAGCTTCTGGCAGCCATAATTTTCTCCATGTTTCCATTCATTTTATGAGCTTGACGATGTTAGACGCCTCAAGGGAGTGGAATCGTGTGATGTTTACCCTTACATCACTTAGCAGCTTAGATCACTAGGCACATGTAGTATATTGGCCATCCATGTCACGACTGCTTTTTCACTCTCTCAGAAAAGGCCCACTATACTATTCCACAGTATGCACACAGGGCTTCTTCTCTGTGTGGTCATCTGCTAGAAACCTTTTTAGATAGTTTCAATATCTTTACAATGGTGAGAGATTCTGCAATAATGGGAGATATCACTTTGAGATCAAAATTTCTCTTTGTCTATATGGTCAGAATCTGGATTTCTGAATTATTTGTATATTTATAATTTTCAAGTAACTACTGGTTTAACACTGTGGCTGCACCATTTAAATTCCCATTATAGATTAACAAGAATCCCAATTTATTCATGTTCTTCAAGCATTTTGTGTTTTATAATAACAATCCTAACTGCAGTGGCTTGAATGAAAATGGCTTTAACAGACTCATAGGAATGGCGTTATTGGAGTAGGTGCGGCCTTGCTGGAGGAAGTGTGTTGGAGGAAGCTGGCCCCATTTACATTGTTTTCTTTATAAGAGTTGCCATGGTTATGGTGCCTCTTCACAGCAATAAAAAACCCTAAGATAATAATAGATATAAGGTAAAAATCCATTGTGCATTTTAAAATTTTATTCCTTTGTTTATTTTTCAATTTTGGGGTTTTTTGAGATAGGGTTTCTCTGTGAATCCCTGGCTGTCCTGGAACTTACTTTGTAGACCAGGTTGACTTGGATCAGAAATCAACCTGCCTCTGCCTCCCTAGTGGTGTAATTAAAGGCATGTGCTACAATGCCCAACTATGTATGTATGTATTTATTTATCTATTTATTTGTCTATCTGTCTATGCATTTATTTATTTATGTGGCAGTTGCTTACATTTCACAGCACACATGTGAGATAAGATGGCATGTTGCAGGAGTCAATTCTGTCCTTCCATTGTGTGTTTCTTGGGAATCAAGCTTAAGTAGGTAGTCAGGCTTGGCAGCAAATGCCTATACTCACTGTGGCATATAGCCAGTTCTCTATTGTGGTTTTGATTTGATTTCTCTAATGATCTAATAATGTAAAGGTGCATCTTTACATACACCTGCTGGCTATTTGAATGGTTTCTTTGGAGAAATGTCTATTAGCATCCTGTGTTCATTTTTAAATAAAATAACATGTTGTGGTAGTTTGACTGTAATCGGCTGCCATAAGCTCCCAGGGAATGGCACTATTGAGAGGTGTGGCTCTGTTGGAGTAGGTGTGGCCTTGTTGGGGGAAGTATGTCACTGTGGAGGCGGGCTTTGAGTCTCATATATGCTTAAGCCATGCCCAGTATCACAGACCACTTCCTGTTGTCTGCAAGTCAAGATGTAGGATTCAGCTTCTTTGCCAGCACCATGTCTGTGTGGATGCTACTGTGCCACAGCATGATGATAATGGACTAAACCTCTAAATCACCCAATTAAACGTTTTCCTTTATAAGAGTTGCCATGGTCATGGTGTGTCTTCACAGCAATTGAAACCTTAACTAAGACAGAAGATGGCACCGGGGAGTGAGGTATTGCTGTGATAGGCCTGACTTTCTTTTGTTTGGAGGAATATAAACCTTGGGACTATGGATGAGAAAAACAGTTGAATGCTTAATGGGCCATCCTAGTAGGAGCCTGGAAGACAGTGGTGCTGAGTGTGATTTAATAAACTGTGAGAGCATGACTCATGAGGTTTACGAGGAGAAGAATATTAATACATGGCCTAGAAATCATTCTTGCCACATTTTGGTAACAAATGCGGTACTTTTTACCCTTGTCTCGAGTCTGTTTAAGGCTAAAATAAAGACATTTGTATTAATTTCACTGGTAGAGGGAATCGCAAAACAGCCTAGTATAGACTCTGTCATGAGGTTACTAGTGTTTATGCTTATGAAATGATTTACAATGAAAATGGGTAAGCTGAGCAAGGAAAATACAAAATGTATAATTTGAGGAGAAAAAGAATTGGAAAAAGAAAAAACTTTAAAAAAAGAAATGAAATAGAACTAAGTCCTGTATTCAAGGAGATAAACAGATTAAAATATGGAATAAAAGGAATGGTGACCTCAGGGTAAGATCCCGCCCTGTTAAGTTTTCAACTTGTGAAAAGAAATGAAAGAAAAACTTAGGTATGGTGACACAAGCCTTTAATCCTAGAATTTGGAAGGCAGAGGCTGGTGGACCTCTGAGTTTGAGGCCAGCCTGGTCTACTGAGCAAGTTTTCAGGACAGCCAATCTTAGGCAGTGAAGGACACCGTGGAAAACAGAAAGCTGTTAAGGTTGTAACTGAATAAGGGAGCTGCTGTTGTAGTCCTGAGATTGGGAAGGACATCAGCATAAAGAAAAAAGTGTCAGACCACCAGATGAGCTTCACACAAGTGGCCGGCCCCAAACAGCTCCAGTCATATTTATTTATATTTAAAAAGCAAGCATGTTTTCCCCACCTTCCAGCATTAACATCCCATAAAACAAATAATTTTTCCCTGAGTTTCACATCAAAACAACTTTTATAGCAAAAACAACACTCAGCATTTTGTTGATTTGGCTAAATATTGAGCCAGGCACTTCCTGCCCTTACAAAGGCAAAAGGTGATAAACATAGGCATACAGTCTCAACAATGTCATTC
>PVIU01006408.1:16073-46515 GCA_004026605.1 Ondatra zibethicus
TTGGAGCCTGTCCTGGAACTAGCTCTTGTAGACCAGACTGGCCTCGAACTCACAGAGATCGCCTGCCTCTGCCTCCCGAGTGCTGGGACTAAAGGCGTGCGCCACCACCCAGCTTGTGTTGCTTTCTTATATGTGCCCATTAACTTTATTGCCTCTGATCCTGTCATCACTGAATCAGAAAAGTTACCAGGGTCTGGGGTGACAGCTGATATTTCCAGATAAGAAACCTGAGAAGCATCAGTTACCAAAGAATTTTAGGGAAAAATATTGGAGAAAAAAAATGGGGTTTCCGGGAATGAGCACATCTGTCCCACACATGACTGACAAAGTGAAACTGAAAACTGCCGAGAGAATCATCAATATTATGAGAGAGAAGAGAGCTTTCAGGCAATCCCAGCAGTATTGTGCAGTGCACTGAGGGGCACAGGTCTTTGCCAAGTGAGAGACCACCTGCACGGGCCTTGCCTCATGGAGACCCGTTGGCAGGCATTCATATTACCCAAAACTAGGCTACATAGCTCCCAACAGGAGTCCATGTTCCAGCCATATCAAGCAGCAGAACTTGGCAACTTCAGCCATGTAGTTCTGGCTTTAGAGGCAAGGCTAGAAGAAAGATGTTATTGAACCTTCCTCCATGACTAAGAAAAGCACTGAGGCCAGGCATGGGTCAGGGGTGTCCCTGAGTGGAGACACAGAGAGGCCTTTGTGTGAAACTGTGAAGCTGAAGCCTGGATTGCCTTGGAAACCCCAAGATGTTGGAGATGCCAGGGCCACAAGATAACTGCTGAGGAGAGCTGCTAACAGGGAGTGGCCCAGCCCACAAGAGAGAAGTGCTGCAGTCAGCAAAGTTGAAAGGGGCTCGAAATCTGAAGAGCATTTTGACATCAGACATGGATTTGCAGAGTTCAGAGTTGCCCAGATGGTTTTTGGTCTTGCTTTGTTCCAGTATTTCCTCACTGTGCTCCCTTTCCTGTTTTGGAAAGGGAATGTATATCCTGTGTCATTATATGTTGGAAGTATGTGATCTGTTTTAATTTTGATTTTATACGAGATTGCAGTTATGAAACTTCATGAATCTCAGAAGAGACTTTGAACTTCTGAGACTTTAAAACATTGTTGAGTCTGTGATAGACTATGGGGACTTTTGAAATTGGACTAAATGCGTTTTGCATTATGATACTATTACAAGGACCAGGAAGTGGAATATGGTAGTTTAAATGTAATTGGCCCCCATAAGCTCACAGGGAATTGCACTTTTGAGAGGTGTGGCTTTGTTGGAGTATGCATAGCTTTGTTGTAGGAAATGTGTCACTGTGGAGGTGGGCTTTGAGGTCTCATATATGCTTAAGTCATGCCTAGTATTGCAGACCACTTCCTGTTGCCTGCAAGTCAAGTTATAGAACTCTGCTCCTTCACCAGCACCATGTCTGTCTGCATGCTACATCCCACACCATGATGATGATGGACTAAATATCTAAAAATGTAAGCCACTCAATTAAATGTTTTTCCATTATAAGAGTTGTCACAGTCATGGAGTCTCTTCACAGTAACTGAAACCCTAACTAAGACATAAGTGTATGGATGTTTTGTCTACACGGAGTCTGTGTACCACGTGTGCCTGGTGCCTGCAGAAGCCAGAAGAGGGCATCTGCTTCCCTGGAACTGGAGTTACTGCTGCTTGTGAATCATTAGTTCCACCTTCTCTCCAGCTCCAATTTTAAAATTAGATTATTACTATTTTTATTGTTACTGATTGTAGGAGTTTGTTATATTACTTTGGATATCAGCTCTTTATCACACGTTTTTTTGTAAACACTTTTCCCATTTCGTAGTTTTTCTTTTCTTAGCCATTTCTTTTTCTGTACAGATAATTTTATTGTGTTGAAATACATTAAATAAGATGTAAGTAAACAGAAAGAAATTTATATTTGTGGGCTGTAAGATTCTACACTGTATAAAATAACCACAATATCCAGTGTCATCCACAGATTTAATGTGATCCCCATCAAAACCCCAATTTCATTTTTATAGAAAGATTTTAAAATCCTAAAATTCATATGAAATCACAAAAGATACCAAATCATGAGTACAGTCTCGATGAAGAGCAAATGTGGTTATATCATGCTTCAAAATGTATTATGAACTAGAGCAATAAAAGTGTGGTGTTGGTATAAAACAGCCATGTAGACCTGTGGAGCATGTGGAATGCCTCCAAACACGCACACACACACACAGACACACACACACACACACACACGCTCACATGTGCGATCAACTGGTTTTCAGTAACGGTCACAAAAAGACGTACTGGCAAAAGGATGATTTTGGGAAAACTGGATAGCCACATGCAAAAGAACAAAACTGGACCCTTATCTTATATTCTGCACAAACGTCAACTGAAAACGGATGAGAAATTTAAGTGTAAACCTGAGAGTGCAAAGCCACAAAAAGAAAATGTAGGGGAAAGTTTTGTGACATTCAACTTGGCAACATTTATTTATTTATTTATTTATCTATTTATCTATTTATTTATTTTGGGATAGGACACCAAACCCACAAACATCCAAGTATAAAATAGCCAAACAGAACCTCAGAGCACTGACCACTTTCGAGTCATGGAGGACACAGGCAGGGTCTGTCGAGGTTATGGCTGGGTGTGGAGAGATAGATGGCGTGCACAGATACAATTAGAAAACCAGCAAGTAGTAATTATAAGCAGTTAATGCTGGCTATGGAGAAACCACAGTGTAGCAGTACTTAAGCAGGGTAGAGCTAGGCCACTCTGAGATGTGGGAGCTGGGACGGAGGGAGGGGAGGGTATCATGAGTAGGTCTGTGAGTGAAACGCTGATCTTGATGTGTTCCCTTGGCATAGTGGGATTGCAGACTGCTTGGTGACTAGCAGGCTCCATCAGAGAGCCAGGAAGAGACTATCATAACAGGGTGTGGGGGACTGGGAAGTCTGACTCACTTCTGATGTGATCTGGGCTTTGCTTGTGAAAGGTGGTTCTGACGGCCTTTAGACATTGGGTTGAACAGGTGAGAGCTAGGAGTCCAGTCTCCTTCTTCCTGGATATTCATGTGAATAAGGGAAAACTATCCAAGAAAAAAATACTCAACTTCCAGTACTATAGCAGAGGTTTACTTACTTCTAGAATAGTGGCTTAAATTTTTTTCTGTGTGAGCAAATTCAATCTTGTCAGACTGTGTACCCCAATGCGAGATGTGGAGGAAGGAATTATAGTGGACAAACAGACAAATGGCCCTTTGCTGCAGGAATTCAATCCTAATATGCATCTTCCCAGAAGATCCCCTGCCTCAGGCTTGCCCCACTGAGCTTCTCAAATTCACCCCATCTTCCCCCTCAGGTTCCCCTCAGAGTTCCTGCATGTTCCAGGGCTCTTCTGCTGTCTAGTAAGAGATCAGTCAGGGTTGGAGGTGTCTGTTTTCCCATACCAGCCGAAAATGTGCCTTTTATTTCATTATTTTCTCCTCCATCACTGTAACTGGATCTTATGGAAAGGATGGTGGGTAGCGGGTTCGTAATGGCATTCAGGCTTCTCTCTCTCTCTCTCTCTCTCTCTCTCTCTCTCTCTCTCTCTCTGTTTTCCACACCTCGCCTATTCTATTCATCCACCTTCTCTGTCCACTGGTTCCTATTTTTCCAAGACCCTGAGGAAAACCATGTAGGAACCCATAGACCCTCTCTGTGGCTGCAAAGCATTCACTATGGGCATAGTGTCTAGACTCACACACAGCTGAGTTTAAATCACTGTGACTAACAGAGTGTCTTTGAGCAATCAACCTGGCCTGTCTACACTTCAGGTGTTGTTGCATTGGGAAGATGAGATAGGAGCACACAATCGACACTGACTAACCTGCAGCCAACGCTCAACAACAGCGTCAATTATTGTTTGTAGAAGCATCCGCACATTTATCATAGGCTTCTGCTCTGAATCCTTAAGAGACATATGTATCACTGTGTGCTTGGAGAGTTGCCACAGAAAACCTACTTATCCAGATGCCCCTCCTCTTAGGGGGAGGGCTTAAGCAAAGCTATTCTACATCAGTCTTGCAGTTCTGCATCCTAACACTAGTGGGTAGGGAAAAACGCAAAGAAAACTGTGGAATATTGACTAACCATCTTCATGCTTTGCTATCCTCACCAGTGCTGTGCTTCACCCATTGGTAGGCTATTGCTTAAAATACGCTTTCATTCTTTTTTGCTTGTGAATTGTCCAAAGCATGTAAATGAAAAGCCGGCCATTGTGGATGTATTTCCAATCCTCCTCACTTTCAAAATTACGAAGTTCGCTCTGAATGATAGTTAAAAGCAGCCAAGATTTCCTACTACATAGTATGTACCTTTTATTGGTGCTTATTCTTAGGATTAAATTAACTGAATAAGGCAAAATTCAGACATCTTGGGCCACAGGTCCACCTAAGAAATAATAAGAATGCAGCAGTGTGGCTCTTAGTCTTATTCAGCGGTGTGTTGCTCTCCACAGGATTTTGGCACAGATATGGCAGAGTATTGTGGCATTATGTCTACAAGTATAAAACAGGAACCAGGAGCTGGTGACACATGGTGAGTATAGCCAGGACTGAGTGGAATCTCATGGTTCCTAGCCACAGGTCAGTGATGATAGACAAGGCACCAAGGTCTACGATGGCATCAGAGGAGAGGTTTGAAGACAAAGGGTGCATAGCCCCCATGAACTAAACATCAGCTGCAATTGGAGATTACCCTGGACTTGGATTTCTATCTAGAGCTGACACCATTCCAGCTAACCAACAGCAGAATAGATGACATCTACACTGCAGTGATAATGGGACTCCAGTCTCAAAGAAAATAGACAGCAAGCTTAGAATTTCTGGAAAGAGGGAACAATCCAAGCCAGAGTACAAGACTGGGATAAAAACACTTCACTGTATGTCACGCTGCAATCCATCAAGGACCAAGAACCCTCAGGGAACCGTGGCTTCCCATAAACTGTGACTGTCAGTCACCAGAATGGAGCAGATACTAACCAATGTACACAAACCCTCTGAAAGGAGATATAAAACAACTCTTTCAAAGAAAGCAAAAAGTGATTTACGAGAACACAGAGTAACAATGCGGCAATCTTCCAGGAACTTTATAGAGAAATGCAAAAGTTAAAAAAACCCAAAAACTCCTAATCTGAAAAATATAACACAGAGAATGAAACATAAAAACAAAAAACATTAAGAGCAGAATATAGTGCATAAAGTGATTGACCGGTGAATTTGAGGGAAAGGTTTAGAAAAATATTTTTATTAATAGGAGAGGAAGGGCTAGAGATTATGTGATTTTGGGACAACACCAAAAAAAAAAAGCAAATATTCATTCATACCCTCAAAGTTCAGGGGGAATCTGAGGAAGCCAGAGGAGTACAAATCTGACTTCAAGATAGAAGAGAAAACTCCCCTAACATAAGCAAGGATGATACAGACATGCAAGTAAAAGAAGGCCTCAATTCACAGCTGTGCATAACCTGACTCAAAATTTCCCCCACCAAAGACAAAGATTCTCAAAGCAACAAAAGAAGCAAATAGCATCACAGAGTTCCCAAACTTGCCTGATAGCAGAGACCTCCCAAGCTGGAAGAGGGCGATATGACATCTGCCCCGTACTGAGGGAGGAAGATGGCTGAGAAAAATATTTCATCTAGAAGATGATGCTTTAGAAGTGAAGGGGAAATAAAGGTGTTTCTGGATGCACAAAGTAGTTCTTTGAGCTGAAGGAGATGTTAACGAGATAGAATTAAACACTTGTTTGAAACAAATTGGTAAGAATAAAACTACAAAAACAAATTTGTAGGGTCCCAGCATTGTAAAACCATTCAAGGCTTGGTATGGCACCTAAAGTAGAAAACAACTCAAGCAAAGGGCAAATTAACGTGATAGCATTCAAAGACAAGCGTGGCGTCAGGAATCAAGCACACCCGCAATGGTGTGCAAGGACAGCGTCTCGCTGGTGCATGTTCTCCCTTTCTTCACAGCTCCATCTGGCTTTTAAGTTTTATTTCTAATTGTACATTGTTATCATTCAAAATAGCTTGTCTGTCTCTGTATGCGTTATTGGGTGCATAAAGCAAATTCTGTGATTGACAAATTGAAAATCCTAGCAAGGAATCCAAGCAAAGCAAGCCATGTGCCCTCATGAGAAGATGAAAAAGAGAAAGAGGAGAGAAAAGAATCACAGCAAAATAATAAAGTCAAATTGTAAAATGTCTCTCAAATGATCTTGCATAACGATGAGCACCCGATCACAAATGAGTTAAGAGTACCAATTAAAAGAACAGAATGAGTGAATTGGTGCCAAAAAACAAACAAACAAACAAACAAAAAACCCATAAACTTGCTATACAAAAGAAACTTGTTTCTCTCCAGGCACACATGGACTGAAATTCAAGAGATTAGAATAACATATTTCAAGCAAATGGAACCAAAATCAGGTAGGAATATCCATGTGAATGTCAAATTAAAAATAAAATTAAAATCTTTAAATCAAAAGCAGGGAAAGAGGCACAGTCATTATGTAAGGATAAGGGGGGCAATTCAGCAAGAGGAAACAGGAATTACAAGAACATATCTCAGACCAAAGCATGAAGCTACACAATGAGGTAATTCCTAGACGCAATGAGAGAGATTAGCCACAATGTGGCACTGATAAACGACTTCAACAGTGTGCTTTCACTAGTGTGCAGATCGCCCACGGGAAAAATCAGCGTGGAGCAACAGAATTCATTTACACCCTAGAGCAGTTGTTCCCAACCTTCCTAAAGCTGTGACCCTTTAAGACAGTTCCTCATGTGGTAAACTCAAACCATAAAATAATGTTGTAGTTACTGCATAACTATAGTTTTGCTACTGTTATAAATCCTAATGTAAAATCTGATATGCAGGGTGCCACCTAGCGCTGAAATACTGGCAACACATTGGTTGTTTTCTGCCATTGCCAGCTTTAGGTGGCTCCCTGGCTCCAGTTTTGCTATAAGTTTGCTATAAGTTTGCAGGCGTTTCAGAATTAAGTAGGGATGAGAGTCCAAGATAATCATAGATTTACAGTTAGTATGTTGTTCACCATGAGCTTGGAGATTACCAGCAGAGTATTTTCTGTCCCTGCCATCTTCTCTCTGAAGTCAGGGGAGACAGCCATGTCTCCTCCATGTCACTATCCTGAGATCAGGCACCATGAGATTCGCTCAACTTGTGCATCAACTCGGATAAACTGGTCAGAGGCTCCTGTGTCACAACGCTGCACGCAGAGTATAAGGATCCAAGCTAGGGAAGTTGCAGTCCCTCCGTGCAGGAGAAGCTTTCAGATTTTATATTATGGATTTTGATCCATTTAGAGTTGATTTTTGTGCAGGTTAAGAGATGCAGATCTATGCTGGAGCATCTTTAACAAATGATGCTGACCAAATCGGATAGTAACATATAGAGGGATAAAACTGGTTCCTTATCTCTCACTGGACACAAAGCTCAACTCCATAAGAAGAAGGGCATTGGCATAAGGCCTAATACCCTGGATCTGATAAGGGAGGAAATAAGGACTCTGGTAAGGGAGAATAGGACTCTGGTAGCCCAGGTAGTAAAACCAACAATTGACAAATGGGACCCCAGGAAAATGAAAGACTTAGGCGCAACAAATAACACTAGCATTTAAGTGAAGAGGTAACCTGCAAAACAGGGAACGGCTTTACCAGCCAGACATCTGACATAGCACTAGTAACCAAACTATATAAAGAACTAAAACAAAAACAACAAAACAAAACAAAAGCCAAAAGTCAAGAAAACAACTCATTTAAATAATGGGGCATAGATCTAAACAGTAAATATTCAAAAGACAGAATACGCATGGCTTAGAAACATTTTTGTAAATGTTCAACATTTTCATCCACTAGAGATATGCAGATGAAAACTCCTTTGAGATTTCATGTCACCCCAGTGAGAATGGCCAAGTAACAAAAGTGGGTTCATCTAGTTCTGGACTTTTCATTGAGGGGAGACGTTCAGTTATTATTTAAATTCATTGCTTGTTGTGGGCGTGTTTAAATTAGAATTTCATCCATTTCTTGTCGCTCAGAGAGTCTATGTTTTCAAAGTAATCTCTGTTTATTCTGAAGGTCATTGGATTTTGTTGTAACAATTCATTTTCAAACCATTTTATTGAGTTGTGTCATTTTTCTCTTTCTGTTAGTTTGACTATAGGTTTTTATTATTGATTTTACTTTGGAGATTATAATATAATTACAACATTTCCCCTTCTCTTCCACACTTCAAGCCTTCCCATATACCTGTCCTGGCTCTTCTTCAAATTCATGGCCTGTTCTTTCATTAATGTATTTTCAATTCTATCAACTTTTTCAAAGAACTGGCTCTTGATTGGTTTTTAGACTTTGTTCTTTTAATTTCTCATTAACTTCTGCTTTATATTTTATTTCTTTTTACTGCATTTTGGTTTGACTTCAAATTTTTTTAGAATCTTGAGGCCCATTGTTAGATTATTTATTTGAGACCTTTCTGATTTCCGCCTTGTCTGTATCCCAGAGATTCTGTCAGATAGTGCTACCATTTGCATTCATTCTAGGATTTTTTTTTCTGGAACCTTTACTTCCTCAGTGACCCACTCTTCATTCAAAGGTGTATTGTTCAGTCTCCAAATATTTGTGCTGTTTCTGAGGCTTCTTTTGCTATTGATTTCTAGTTTTAATTTGCTGTGAAATAAGATACATGGAATGACAACGTTTTTGTGTTCTTATAGCTGGATTTTCAGCATGTAATATGCTTAATTTTGGAGAAAGGTTATGTGTGCTGCTGGGAAGAATGCTTTATTTGTCTGTTGGTTTGATTATTCTTTAGATTTCTGTTGATCCAGTTGATCTACATATTGTTTACCTCTGAAATTTCTTGGTTGTTTTTTTTTAATTTGGAAGATCCATCTAAAGATTAATAAGGGTATGTAAGTCCCCCATTATTATTTTGTCAGAACTTAAATGGCCTTTTATCCCCTTTAGGATTTATTTTATAGAATCAAGAGTCTCAAGATTTGGGGCATAAATATTTGCAGTAGCTAAATGATAAATGTTCTATTTATTAATATGTAATGGCCATATTTGTTTCTTCTGATGAATTTTGATTTGAAATATACTTTATGAGTCATGAGTGTTGCTATACCATCTTTATATTTATGTAGGTCTCTTAAAGACAATGGATAGTTAGATCTTATTGTTTGTTTCGTGTTGGTTAGTCTGAATCTTTTGACTTTGCCTTTATGGTTGTTGCTAGGAGGGACTTGCTATTTCCTGTGTTTTTGTTGGTTGTACTTCTGGCTGATTCTTTTCTTCATCTGTGCAGTATTAGGAGTTTGGTGGCTTTCTGTGTTGTTTCCTCCAGATTCTTTCCTAAACATATGTATCTATATATGTATCTCTTCATATGTATCTATATGCACTACTTATCTGGTCTTCTGTTCCTTTTATGAAGTATATACTTTCCTCCATTCTTTTGAATAAAACTCTTTCTTCTTTTCCTCTCTTATTAAGAATTTCCTTCATTTGGTTGGTTCCTTGAATTGTCTTAACTTGTGGTTGAATCAAAATCTTCTTATTTCACTTTCAATTTTGAAATCAAGGTTCTGAGGGTAGCAATTCTGGTTGACAGTTATTTGTTTTCCTGACTTTTAGATTTGATAATGAAAGACATGAGATTGTTCTGGTGTTTCTGCCTTTATGTGTGAGCTGGTTTATAGGTCTCATTATTGGTTCTTTGTATCTTTGACATCTTGACTTGGATATGCTAGGAAGAAGTAATGTCTATTTGGGTTTCTACATGCCTCTTCCATTTAGATAAACATTTTTTTCTCTAGTTTTGATGAACTTGTACCTATAATCACAATGAATAAGTTGTCTGATCCCTGAGACTTCATCTTAGCTCCTTCTTCTACACTGGTGATTTTTAAGTTTGGCCTCATCACATGTATCTATATGCATTACTATCCTGACCTTCATTATGTCCTGAAATTCATTATTCTGCATGGTCTTGTCTATAGATGATGCCTCCCTTTGTGGTTTTTATTAGCTTGATTCTTTCATTTCCAAATTTTGTTTGGTTCCTTTTAAGCAACTCAGTTTCCTTGTTAAAATTTCCCTCCATGTTTTTAAAGTTTCCTCCAAGTTATTGATTATTTTGTTTAGTAACTTTCTGTGTAGGTCCTGAATTATTTTTGTAACTTTCTTGTCCCCAATTTGACCTTCTTACTTCATTCATCTGCTTATTGAGTTCTTGATATGGACCTGAAGTATTTTCTGGCAGTTCAATTATCTTATTGTCTTTGCTTTCTTTTGTTGAAAGGTTATCAGTTTGAGGGTGAGTCACAGTGGAATGCTGCTTGGTGATTTTTGTGTTCTTTTGTTGTTTTGGCACATCTGTTGGAACTTTTGTGTCCTGTAGTTTTTACTATTTCCCCCTTTTCCCTCTTGGCTCCAGTCCACCATAATAGGTGAGGGATGATAAAACAGCTGAAACTTTGGAAAGGGGTTGGGGGAGATGTGGAGGGACTGGTCACATGGTGTGGCCCAGGAAGCAGAAAGCTAGGAGGAAGGGTATAATGTTCAAAGGTCTTCTCTTAACTGCCTACTTCTGCCATTTAGGCCCCAGTCTTCTAAAGGGTCCACAGCCCATTTCCTACTTCTCATGTAGAACCACCAGCTAGGAAGCATACTCAAAACACAGGCCTGTGGCAAATGTGCATGGTTCAAACCATAATAACCTATTCCAACAATGATGACATGAGACTTCAAAAATCATTCTATTTCCTGTGGGTACTTCTGATTGTTTGATTCAAATCGATGGCTAGCAGGGCTTGTGCCTAATGTCTGATGATAGGACCTAACTGATGGGAACCACTGATAAGGGCTAACCCAAGCACTGATCTGGTTCAATAGAAAGTTTAAGAACATGTTGTGATGGGCAGATAGCAAGGTGCTCAGAGACAGAGCATAGGCACAGGAAGCTTGGAGTCTATTGAAATAGTTCAGATGAAAAGGGTTCTCATCCTGAGCTTAGGTGATATTGTTATATATGGGAAGGATTTAAATCCTGTTATTATTACTCTGAAGAGAAGATTCCTAAAGAGGTGAGTATTGAGACTGAGTAGGGATGTAAAGGCTGCTGAATGCTGTCTAGCTGATTGAGCTTGAGTGCCCATGGACTCTTCAATGGGGACGTCTCTGACATACCCTCAAGCCTGTAGTAAAAATAGCTTTCTAAAGCTTGAGACACAATGCCAACACAATATGGCTAAACGGCGAAAGGCAAGTGACCGAGGTGCTAAAGGTATGGAAGGAGCTAAGGGCTCCAGGGACAAGAGTGTCTATAGTTTTGATGTGGATGTTGGCAGTAAAGGCTACAGAAGTGTCAAGGTAGCAGCACTGGTGACTGATGACCTTTGTCTATTGTCTATTGTCTTTGTCTATTCTGCTTGGCATTTTTCCTCTGTACTTACCGCAAGTTCAGTCTTTACTTGCTTTAATGACACTCTCATTTTCTCTTCTGAGACTCATCCAGAGACTGCCTACTCGCCCTACTCTGTGCAACGTGCTGTTGTTTTACTAAAGTCTTCTTGAAGTGTGCCATAAGACTCTCAGAAAGCAAGAAGACAATCTTTAGTTGAAAAGCCAGGAGGGAGAGTCTCACACTACCCAGTGGAGCCTCTAAACACACTAGGCATATTTCTGGTTCCTCTCCTCTCACGGGGAGTTAGACTGAGGTGAGAAGCATAGAGCTCTGCTCTGCTGTGGGCTAAGAGCAGAGGCTGTTTGACAAGTGCAAGATGCTATTGAATTAGGATGGGTAAGCCACCCCCAACAGCCAGAATAGAAGCCTCTATTCAGCACTGAGTTTGTTTTTGTGCTTTTTTCAGAGGCTGTTGAATATGATGAGAGACAGAAAAGAAAAACCTAAAGTAAGTACAGGATCACAGGGTTTTCAGAGTTTACTATATATTGTCGTACATATTCAAAGATTTAACCACAATACTAGGAGTGAAGTCAAAGTTGCTACACTAATGACAGTCATCCCACCCCACCCCCACGCCCTGGAATGGGCTCTGATATCTAAGGTAAGGATTGAACTCCTTGGGGGTGGATGCTGGGCCATATATTTCCTGTTTTCCAGTCTGCCATAAGCATGAAGAAGGTCAGGGCCAGGCAAATTCATAGATGAGTGGGTCAGCCAGGGACCTGAGGAAGTGCAGTGGGAGGCCCTCTTCCCTTATGTGGGATGATTGGAGAGTCTCTGGGACACTGGGGTGGTTGCTTTAGTTTTGGCATCACTGGACTTCCTGGTTCTGCCTCTGTTCCTCTGTAGTGAGCAAGCTGTCTCCTTTTGCTGGTTGGATTGGCTGAGTCTCTTGGACTTGGCCAGTGCTTGGTGTGACTTGCTCTATCTGCTTCTCCTTCTGTGTCAGGTGCTCTGGTGGTTGTTCATTCTTCCATTCCTGTCGCTTATCTTTCTTTACTAAGTCTTGATCCAGTCGCTGGTCCGAAAGTTCCTTCTCCTGTTGTAGGTGTGAGTCATCCAGCTGCTGTTCCCCTGGGGCTTTCTCTTGCTTAAGGGACTGACCTAAGCTTTGTGTTCCTTGATAACCTTCGTGCTCTGTCTTTTGCTGCTGTTGCTTTCCAAGGTGCAGATCAGGCTCCTGCAACTTCTGCTTCTGTTCCTGGTGCCGTTCAGGCTCCTGTGACTCCTGATGCTGCTGTTTTCCCAGCTGCAGTTCAGGTTGCTGTGACTTCTCATGCAGCTTCTCTCCCAGGTGCATGTCTGGTTCCTGCGACTCCCGATCTTGCTGCTTTCCCAGGTGCAGTTCTGGTTCACAGAGCTTCTGCTTCTGGTGCTGCCTCAGATGCAGCTCCTGTGAGTCCTGTTGCTGTGGTTGCAGCTCCAGCTGCAGCTCCTGCTCTTGTTGCTCCTGATGCATCTGTTCGTGGTGCAGTTCCTGCTGCTTCTCTCTCCGGATCAGTTCCTGCCCCTCGGGAGCTTTCTGCTGCTGACCCAGGCACAGTTCTGGATCCTGCTGCTTCTCTTTCTGGTGCTGTCTCAGACTCAGTTCCTGTGGTTTCAGGGTGTCTTGCTGCTGCTGTGGCTGTTGTCCCAGGCACAGCTCCTGTCCCTGTGGCTCTTGATGCTGATGCTGTCCCACATGCAGTTCTTGCTCTTGCTGGTGCAGCCCCAGCTGCAGCTCCTGTGGTTCCTGTGATGGCAGCTGCTCCTCTAGATGCAGTTCCTGCCCCTGTATCTCCTGCTGTGGTCCCTGTTGCCGCTGCTGCTCACATTCTTGCTCAGACAGCCCCATCACAGGACTTGGGCCCTTCTCCTCTTGTTGGGGGGAGCCCTTCTCTTGGGTCTCAGAGAAAACTTTCTGGCACTGTGCAGGATGTGAAGTTGGCTGCTTTGTTTGTTCCTGCTGGGTATGAGCTGGAGGGCACGCAGTCTTGAGGGATTCCTGAACCACAGCTGGGGCAGTCACTGGCAAAGTGTGTTGCTGGGACATCTCGGAAGCTTCTATAGACCAAACTGAAAGACAGAAGGATCAGAGGTTGGACTGAAGGCAATGGAAACAGATGAACCACTGAATGTGCAGGACATACATAGTGGCCCTGGCTCTTGGCAACCTTACTCGTGAATAGGGCCTTTTCCAGCGTCCATAAGCTTTGATTCCTAGAGGCGAAAGAAGGGTGGGAATGGTGAGTGCACAGAAAAGCTCTTCAATCAGCTCAACAGAGGGGTTTTTCTCCAGAGAGGTTCTGCAAGAATGGAGGGGTTGTTAATTAACTTGCTTTTGTCTAGTCTTTCCTTGGGTTCCTGGGAAGATGATTTCTGGGATTTCATCACAGTGCAAAGGAAACCTTTGATAAAGAAAGATCTCACAGAGGACCCTGGAAAACTGAGCACCTGTGCTATCACAGAGGACCCTGGAAAGGGAGCTGGGGGGATCATTGCAGCAGTCCCAGGCTGGAGCTATCTAACTCATCCCTGGTCTGGCTCCCACAGAAACACTGGAGTTCTGGGCAACTCAGTCTTTCTGGGTTTCAGATTTTTTTTTCTCTAAAAATTAGGAGGTTGGCCTGCTCAGCCTGAGAGAGTCTTTCCTCCTTGATCTTCTGAAAGTGATTTGTAGCCCCAGGGCCAGAGGAGTGAAGAGCGAGGGCTGCTGGAGCGTTAGGGGAAAAATGGCGCTTGTTATGACAGAGTCTTGTGCGTCTAATAGGATTCCAGGCCCCTGTTCTGCCTGGGTTTCTCCACACAGAAAGTACTATAGCTTGTTTCCCTCTGCACACTAATCCACGCCTTGGAGGATAAGTAGCCCGACTGAATCTACCCCACAGCAATATCCGCCCCCAGCTGGAGTAGCCACCCCTAGCCCTGTTCTGGCCTGTTGGAAGCCTGCAGCCACAACTAATGCCCCCAGCAGCTAACACTCACCAGACTCACAGAGGGGAGAGGCAGAGGCTTCCAGTGGAGTTCCGAGCTGAGCAGGGACCGTGGCCTTTTATATTCCCACCTCGCCTAGTTCCCAGGTTAGAGGTGGTGGACTGGTTTCACCGCTCCAGTTGGTCAACTCCAGCTCCTCTATGACTCACCAGATATCTCAGGCAGCAACCCCTGCTCCAGGGCTCCTTTTCCAGCTTCTGTCTGACCGTGGGGGTGTAAGGGCTCATTCACTTCTGGTTGAGATCATCTGACCTGGGCACAGGAGAGGAGCAGGGGGTGAGAAAGGCATCCTACTTTGTAACCTCAGACAAACGTACCTTTCAATCTCAATGGGTTTGACCTAATTTTAGATTGGGGGACTCATTTCCAATGGCCTTTGTGTTTGGGGATCTATGGTCTGACAGTGAGGAATCACTTTCAAAGGGGCATGTGGCCAGCATCCTCCTGGGTTAGGAACCCGTGTGTACTCAGCACAGATCATAATTCCCTCTGGAAGGATGTAAGCCATGCCTTGGGGAAGGTCAAACAGAGGGAAGTAGGTGGCTTACATTGCTCCTCCCTCTGTATGCCAGGGACTTCCCAGTCCCCACATCACATCCAAAGCTGTATTTATAGAAGTTCCCAAAGATGCCATACTCCTAAAAGCTCCTGGCTCACTCCATGTAAGGAAAAAGGAATGTGTAGAAACCAGATATGGATTGCATTTCATGATGATAATCAATGCTTTCTATAACTATTTTTGGAAATGCACACCATAAAGCTCACAATCAAATCACCCATTGTCATCTCAGAATATTTTCTTTTTTGTAGGGGGAGGTCTAGACAAGGTTTCTCTATGTAGCCCTGGCTGTCCTGGAACTCACTAGACCAGGCTAGACTTGAAGATCCACCTTTCTCTGACTCCCGAGTGCTGGGATTTAAAGCAGTGCCATCACACCTGGCTTCAGAACATTTTCTAAAGATAGATTAGAAAACATTTAGAGTGGGTATTGTAGCATGCCCTGTCCCAGTCCTCAGGGTGGCCCAACCCATATCTGATAAGATTCAGATTCAGTGCTATAATCAAAAGGCCCTGGCTTATCTGACCAGTCTTTCTCTGGGACCTTGACACAAGCTACCCTCTCTTTGGCAGGTGTCCCGGTCTCAGTCCCTAGGGCACATCCAAAATGCTTTACATCGGGGTTGGCCACCTGCTCTTCGTCTGCCAAGAGGCTCCTTTCCTGGACTTGGGGTACATTCAGGCTTTGGTGGAAATGGAGTCTCTAAGGTGCTGACTACCCTAGCTATTGGATCATCTTCTGTCTTAATCAACGCAATAAAAAATTTAGCTACTTTATTTGCTCTTACTCAGTTTTTATTATTATCTTTTTTTTCCTGCTGCAAAACAAGTTATATAAGGACGGAAGCACAGCTGGTGTGCTTTGCACTGTCCCAAGAACCTATCAAAGTCACCTCATACACTAAGAGACTATCCATACTAATTGAAGGAATGAATGGCACAAAACTCACACTTAGATGTAAGTACTTTCTAATATTTCAGTGTTAAGCCATCTCTATATGTATGCCAGAAAAATAAAGCTGAATTGTGGCTTCTCTATCTTCAATACCTGGCTAACAGCTTATTTTATGAAGTTTATTCATTAACATTCTCTTATTATGACTTAATAAAATAAGAAATAGTAAAATAACGTAAAGATAAAACTACATTTCAGTTTAATTTTGAGAAGTATCTCACTCCCCCATAGTTGTCCTGATGAGCATCTTATCTTGGTCTTAAGCAGATAGGTTTACAGTGCTGAATACCCCATGTTCCCAGGGCTCAGGCTTTAAACAGACAGAGGACTTACAAGATCAGTCTGTCTCTAGAACACGTTTGCCAGGCCTCCTCTATTCCTGGAGCCATGCACCATCTCACACTGCTCCCCTGCACAGCCTGAACCGTGCTATTTTCCACAGCAGAGAAAGTACACCCACCCCATTAGAACTAACCAAGCCCCTCACATGGGCACTGATGCCCCTCATGCTCCACCTCTGACCTCACATGGGAGAGATCTGTCTCTCCGCAGTTTATGACAGTGCCAGAGCAACAAACTGTTCAGGAAGTCACACCGGTCTTATGGGTTCCCAGAGGCTCGGTATCTGCCAGATCTGCCTCCCACCCTCTGATTCAGAGCATAGTAACTCTGAGAAGATAGTATGTGTGCATGAGTGTTTGACCACTGGGCAAAGCTAGGGTGTGAAAAAGAGGGCAGGGGACGGAGCCTAGAAGCATGTGTGTGGTTGGGAGAGGGGCTGAGGATGTCCCAGACTTCTCATGCTCAAAGGCCTCATATTCTGCCCTCGAATTGCCCCACTTAGGGACTAGGAGTGCATGTGTATAAGACAAATCCTTTTAGCGCACTGTCTGACTGTCTTTATAAGTCATAGATCTTGTGATAAATCCAAGAAACTGTCTTGCTCTTGCCTTCATGTGAGCTTCCTCTGACCCACGGAGAGGCTTTGACCCAGATCTGCCTCAGCCCGTTTAAAGCCTGACCATTTCTCGAGGCAGAAAATATCTGATTTATCTCCCCTCCAGGGCAGTCTGGATTTTTGTTGTTGTTGTTGTTTAAGTCATTTTTATTAAGAATTTTTTTAAACACATTCTTTTCTCATTTTACACAGCTATCCCCGTTCCCACTTCCTCCCCTCTTCCCACCCCACCCTTACCCTTCATCCCCCACACATCCACTCCTCAGAAAGGGTGAGGCTTCAGGACAACCTACTTTAATTGTTGGTTATTTGTGGGGGAGAGGGTAGGAGGGGAGCCAAAAGGATCAATCATGGAAATCCATTGCCCTGGAGGACAACAGAGATATGAGGATAGCTCATCAAGAGCTGCTAGTCCTGGGAAGATGGTAGCAGATGGTCCTGGGAAGATAGTTTGGGCCAAAAGATCTCATGTTCCCATTTTGCATGGCCCTGCAGCATCTGTCCATTGTTGTCTGGTGTAGAGAATCTCTGAGGATGATGACCTCCTTTCCTTTAGCCCCCCAGGATACTGTTTTCCTACATCATCCCTCCTTCTGAAACCTGACCTACCTGCCTTCTTACACATATGGAGTCTTCTTATCTACCTCTGCTGCCTGCTGAATCTGACCCTGTGTTCATCTGTGCTTTCTCCTCCTCAGGAGAGAATGAGTCTGAGGAAGAGATGAGACCAAAAATTGACTAAAGGATGATTTTTTTTTCCTTCTAGATTTTTTGAAGCACTTTCATGAGCTGACCTGCTTTTCTCTGTATCACTTCATCTGGCTGCCCCAAACCGGCCTGGTGAATTGCTCATTCTCACCTTTGGCCTATAGTGCTGGCCCTTCCTTTTGAATCAAGTCTGAATCCAGATGCTATGGAAGGACATTCCCGGCGCTGCTCTTGATGGCAGCAAGAAGAACAAAGGCATAGCTGGTGTTCTGGTAGTAGGAGAAAAGAGATTTGGTGGAGTGAGAGACTGGTAATTCAAGTAGAAGGGAGATACTCTGTCCTTTTCTTTCCAGCTAAAAGGAATGGGATGAAGACGTGGTTAGAGAATGTGGATGAAGTCAGAAGAGGATGAAAGAAGTTGGAGGGATGCATATAACCAGAATATATGAAATTGTCAACGAATAAACTAATTTTTAAAAGCTTGCCTTTGAACAGTTTGGAGTGCTGTAGCATCTCCTCTGTTGGGGTCCATCTCCTCCTGCACACATAGGGACTGAAGTCTGAAAAGCAGATTAAGAGCTGTCCAAGATCAACAGTGAGTCTCTGAGACAGTTGGAACCCAGACACTCTGGCTGTGGTCTGAGGCATCTCTTCCCCAGCAGGCTCCTTGACAGGGTTGACCTGCATCACAAATTTCACTACATTACTTCAGAGACATCCTCCAAGTCCCATACGTCAATCATTTATCAATAGCATGATAATTTCTGGATTTTCTGTTTGGCTCTCATTCAGTCAAAATACCCTTGGTCTAGAGGATAGAGAGCTGCATTCCTTTATGGCTCTGGAGCTGTACCTTAACCTAGTCCAATCAGAAGAAAACCTATACTGGCGTCCCACTTTCCAGAAGCTTTGTGTTTGTAAAAGGAGAATCCAAGCATCTCTTTAAGTTCCTGTGAGGATTTGGTGAGATAATGTTTATTCTGAGCACACACTTGGTGCTCAGGATACTGGCTGCTGCCTGTTGAGAGTCATTATACGTGTTGGCTGATATTCATGTAGTGTGTTACTTGCCTAAGGAGAGGCTGTTAAGAAAATGGGATTTTAAAAGATCATCAGGGTTGATTTTCTCATTTTTTCTCTTGAAGACAATGATGCTTTGACCAGGCATAGTGTAACATGCCTTTTTCATAATCCCAGCAATTGATAAGTAGAGGCAAGAGGATCAGAAGTTCAAGGACAGGCTCAGGCTACATAATAAGTTTCATGATAGCCTCATAAATAATGGAAAACCAAACCAAACAACAACAATAAAAAACATCACGAGGCTTTAAAGCGGCAACCAAGTTACTTATCTTTCCATTTTCTGATCGATCTAATATGCCTGCCACTGGGTCTCAGGTGGCAATTAGCATATCGTAGAATACCATGTCATCTTTCTTTCTCTAATGAAGGCTTGTGTGCCCCCAGTGAGGTAATAAAAAAACTAAAATGCATTTGTATTCCTGTTGAACAAGGAGGGGACTTGGGACCTGTGTAGGCAGAGGGGAAATAGTGATTTGGAATTAAGATTTGATATAGAAAAAAATCCAGATAATGGAATGAGGAGTGTACGTGTAGACCTAGTCAGGGAAGAAGGGAAAGGGCTGTATCAACTAATGGGAAGGAGGGAATGGGGTTGGCATATCAGATAAGACACACAGGGATTAAGGTTTCCAGGTGTGTGTTTGTGGACAGGGCACCAAGTGTGGAAGGGGTGTAGTGTAGTAGAGAACAGACAGGGAGTGGCCATGGCCTGCAGTATAGAGAAAGGGTGAGGGGCGCAGCAGTGGAGCGAGAAAGCCAGTCATAGAAGTCCAGTCACATAGCCTCCTCAGCCAGAAGAGTCCTCAAGTGTCGGACAAATAAACAGAACTAGTTCTAGATCATCTCTTCTTTCTTGCTAATTAGGGTATTCCAGGGGGCACCTGATCCTGCACCAGCTGTCTCCTGACTGGTTAATTGCTCTCAGCATTACTTCTGAGAGTGGCTAGAGATGCCACTCAGATCCATGTCAGTAAGTAAGACCCATTACCAGTGTGGTAAGGAGGAGCTGTAGAGTTAACACTTGTCTGGAGTAGGGGCTGACATCCTTGCCTCATTGGTCCTGGTGAGTCTCTGGTGAACATGCCCCAGCATGGCCCTTTCCTGACCCATCCATTTGTTCTCTGGTTTTGTATGTGATTTGTCACGAAGTCATCTAAGGCCCTTGGTTTCCAGATGAGTCGTTCTGATGCAGAGCACCAAATCAAGCCTATCAACCTTCCTCCCCCGCTCATTTACACACTTCTTCAACCAGGGCACCCAGCCTAGAGGTTGAGCACAGGCCCTTGGGTCCCATGCACATCAAGGTGCTGAGGGCCCTCCCCTGTCTTCCCAGACTTCTGGAAAGATATAATCCTTATCCTCAAGAAGCCTGCTTTAGGACAGGCCCTGCTTCTCTTCTCCAGGAGTCTCTGGCTTGACAAAGAGATGGGCTTAGTAACAGAGAGGGCTGTAACTCAATGCCACTCCAAGGAAGTACTCTGGATCCTGCACGGCTCCGCATGAAACAGACACAGGGCTGAGAAAGTGTCCCTGGAGGACATTCTCCTACAAGACTGTTCATCCTAACCACTGTCATTTGCAAGCTCTTTAATCCCTTTCTTGTTACAGAGGAGGAGCCCAGATTTCACAGCACCTGATCTTCCTTGCCAGCAAACTCACCAGTAGCAAGTGGATCAAGTTTGGATCTCTGCTCCCAGAGAGCTGCTTCAGAAGCAGCAGCGATGTCATTTAGTGTGATGGATTCCTCCTGGAGAGACACTCAGGGCTGCCATAGAAAAGACAGAACTGCTGGCCGCCTGGCAGGCAAGAATGGAAGTGTTGGAGCAGGTAAAATGTTGTTTTCCTATCATTTAGGTTTTACTAGAAAGCCTGTGTAGAGTGAAGAAGGCAGGAGGATAGAGGTCAGGGTTTTATGGGGTGCAGAGAATCAAGTTTCCTCTCTCAGACAAGTTCTTGCTTGCTCTGCTCCACACTTATGCTTCCCCACCCCAGCCCAGCACTTCTGCCAGGAACCTCAGGCCAAGTCACCACTGAACCACCTCCTACCACACTGAGAATGCTAAGGGGATGACCTCTTGGCTCACAAAGGATGACACAGAATCAAGATGGGCACTGAAATTAGGGAAAGGCTGGGCGAAGCCCTAACTCTCTGCTTTGCCTTTGTTTACTTCTGCACATTTGTAATCTGCTCTCTCTCTCCTGGAAATACCTTTTCCAGCTTCTGCCTAATGACTGAATTTTATTAACTACTGTTGATTGACAGCATTCTTGTGCCTGTGTTCTAGGTCTTCATGGTCTAGCTTTAAACCAAACAGGGAAACATCTCTCTTGTATGAAAACTTGAATTTCTTTGTGGCAGGTCAACAATAGGTAAAATAAATACAGACCAAACACTTACGGCATCTTACATGCTATTAACATCCTATGTGGGAAAATGTAGCAAGAAAAGACATCTAATGAAGTTTAGAGGTGAGGGTCAGACTTTCAGTGGAATAGTTAGAGTAAGAACTAGAAGAAATGAAAGTCAGCACCAGATTAGATGGAGGAAGATGAGACAGTGAAGCAAACACATTAGGCGAGAATCTCCAGGAAGAAGCAAGACGGTTGATGGGACCGGGCATGTGTGAATAAGGCGAGGTTGGGGGCATGAGTAGAGGGGACAGTGAGAGGAAGCCATGCAACCACTTTCGCTTTCCAGGGGCTGAGGCCAGAAAAGGAGCAGTGGCACTGGCTCCATTTTCAAAATGTCTTTCTGGAGAGAATAGAAGCAATTGGAGCTGCAAGAGGCAATTGTATAAATGTATCTCAGAAACAGGGTGGTGTTAATAGAAACAAAATTGAGTCAGATTACAGGTGATTTTTGACAACAGAAGCAATAGATCAGATGTAAGTGGGAACAATGATTCAAACATTTTAGCCTGTATGAGCATAGGATAGAACTATCATTAACAGAGCTAAAGAGACTCTCAGTTGTGAGTTCTGGAACACGCCAAGTGTGGGGTTCCCATTAGACACTCAGGTAGCCATTACATGGCACTTAGAGGTATAAACCCTGAGTTCAGAAAGAGGTTTATGATCTGCACATGCATTACGCTGCATCTGAATACGTGTGATATTCGAAGTCATTATCTAAAGTGAAATCACCAAGGGAATGGATATTAACAGAAGAAGGAAGAGGCTGGAAAGATAGTCTCACAGGTCACTGGTCAGGCAGATGAGAAGGAAGTCAAGGAAATGAGAGAAACTAAAACAACAGGCTCTGCAGGATGATGGATAGATAGAGAGTCCTAAAAGAAGTTGTACTGTTGCTGGAAAGGCACGGTGAGGCAGAATGTGAAAAAATTGCTATGGATAGATGTGGAGTTTAAGAAAGTCAAATTTATAGAAACAGTGGCCAAGCAGTGATTTCTATGGCTAGTGGGTAGGAGAAACAAGATGTTGGTCAAGTAGTGCAAAATTCCAGTTATGAGTAAGTACTGAATATCTAAGGTACAGCAAGGGTGGTGATGGAGATGTTAATTTGAATGTGGCAATGATTTCACAACATACATGTAATACTAAATGATCACATTGTGTACCACTGAATATATATACTCTTACTAAATATTTTAAAAGATAAGACTATGAATGTCTATTGTGTTAGGGAACGTGGAACCTGTTGGCAGTCTTCATATAGGCAACCTGTGATGGGTAATCTTGACTGTCAACTTGACTGGATCTAGAATAACCTAGGATAAAAACTGCTACACATATCTAGATTTGGCTAATTGAAAGAGGAAGACCCACCTTAAATATTGGTGGTACCTTTCCACAGACTTAATGAAAAGGAGAATGGGGAGCTGAATCTTAACTCTCGAGGGTCTCTCTGCTTCCTGTCTATAGAGGCAGTATAACCAGAGGTTGGGTGTTCCTGCAACTATGACTTCCCCGCCTCGATGAACTGGAACCTGAAACTGTAAGCAAAAATAGGACCTTCTTTCCTTAATTTTTTCCTGGTATTTTGTCACAGCAATGAAAAAAATAGTTCATATACAGCCTAAGAAGAATCAAGAGACAGTATAGACAGAGTGTGGGCATGTGAGGATAGGCCACAAATCAAAAACATTGTAAAGAGAAATTCTAAATGACTAACTAGCACTTACTGCCTACTTCTAGGCCTTCCAAACTCTGCCCATATTGACCCAGGAAGCTATCACTGACTGACCAGAATAAGCTATAGCAGTCAGACTAGCGCCAGCAGGGTTTGTTTGTTTGTTTGTTTTGGTAGCAATTGGTAAGTTTATTCTAATATTTACATAGAAATTCAAAGAACCTAGGATAGTCATAACAAATCTGAGAAATGACACATTTGTTTATCTCCCATGATTTTAAAAACTGTAACATTGCAGTAAATAAAACATTAGTATTACAATAGAGAAATCATACAACTAAGAAACTCTGATAAGCATGACAAGGTGTTTTGGTTGAAGATGTCAAAGCAGTTTGGTTAAGTACAGTCTTCCACAGATAGCGCTGGGCTAGCTGGAGAGCTTCATTAGCCTACCTCCCAACAGCCTCACAGATAGGGCTGGGCTGGCTGGAGAGCTGCATTAGCCTACCTCCCAACACTCTCCACACCCGTCACCACATACAAACTTTACCTTTCAGAAGAAAGCAAGGGAGACAATCCTTGTATGCTGAAATTAGACTAAAAAATCCTTACACATGATATAGAAGATTCATAAAGAAAACAATTGTACTTTACCAACACTAAGAACTCCGTCTTAATTATGTTCTTATTTATTCTTCAGCACTTCATACATGTATACAATGGAATATGATCAACCATCTTCCATTTTCCTCCTTCTATTCTGCTCAATGTATCTCCCTCCCAACTTCATGTCCTTCTCTCCCTTGTCTTGCTCTCCCTTCTTCTACTTTTCCTCCTTCTTCTAAGCTCTATTAGCATCACCATTATATACATGGTTAAAGAACCATGCTCTGAAGTACAGGAAACTTACCAGTGGGAACACTCTCAGATAGATTCTTTCTCCCTCAACAACTATCAGGTACCAATAGAACCTCATTAAGGGGTGGGGCCTGAAGAGCATCTCCCTCACCTATGCCAGAGTTTCAGTTGACTTGATCTGGTTAAGTACATGAATAGGTAATCATAGTTCCTGAGTTCCTGAGGTGAAAGTCATGTCATGCATGCCCAAAAGACAACATTTCAGTGCAGTCTCCCGCTTCCTGAAGCTTTTGCATTCTTTCTGCCTCCTCTTTGGAGATGAGCATTGGATGGTGGGGGGGAGTAGTCAAAAAGTTATCCATTCAGGTATGATCATTCAGTCTCTGTTTTCAGCATGTTCACCAATTATGTGCCTTTGCACTGTTACCTAGTGAGAAAAGGAAAAGGAGCTCTCTGACCAAGGCTGGGGACAGCCCAGATCTATGAGTAGAGAGATAAATATTCATATTTATCTATGAGTAGAGGGATAAATATGTTCGACAGCATAACAACTTATCAAAATAGCAACAGAAGGCTCTACCCTGGGGCTTACGGCCTTCTTAGCCACGGACTTTTGACTTTAGGATTATAGTAGCAGGCATGAATTTTCCTTCTATGGAGCAGACTTCAAATCCTATCAGTTAGTTACCTCATAACAGATGCCACACTACTGCATCATGGGCGCATCTTGTCAGGCAGAGATGTATTGTAATATGCATTGTCCAGTTCTGGGTAAGATCATTGATTTCCTTCCTCCCTCAGCACCCTTCCTGGCATCTTCTGGTACTATGAAAACTAGGCTGATGGTCACATTTCCTCAACAGTTTGGGATTGGTCCTCTGTCCTTGTCCCTTTTGCGCCAGTGTCCTGCCGTGTAGTAATGGTGCTAAGCAAGGCAAGTAACAATAGCCTGTACTGTTTTGAAGAGCTCTGGAGGTATTCTGTGCCTTGTGCTGACATTTTCATTTAGCCACTCATGTATTCTGTGACTGACATTGTCCTCTCATCTTTGATAATTATGTTCAAACTCTTTTCAAAATAAAGAATTCTTGCTATTTGGGAAAAATTATTAGGGTGAAAAGGTAAGTTGCAGCCTGGGTAAAATATATCCAAGTTATTTACTGATAAAGGACATTCAAATTCAATAATAAGCCATAAAGTGAATAGAACATTTGGGTATAATTCACCAAAGATGGAGACAAATGAGAAAAAGAAAGGATTTTTTGTCATCTATCATGAAGAACATGAAAATTAAAGCCAACATCCGTGCTAGATCATAATGTCAAAAACTTGAAAATCTGAGGGTATGAAATATTATCAAGATACATAACAATCAAAATAATTCTATAAGATATAAAGAACCCAACCACACTGGAAACAGTTGGGTAGTTTGCCCCAAGGTACAACACTATATGCATTTTGGATTTCAGCTTCCACTACAGAGATGAGCCCTGTGCCCACATACCTATTGTCCAGGCTCATTAACAAGCAAACATTGGCGGAGAGCCAAATGTCCATCAACCAGGGTGTACATATGTGCTGATGAATTTTCTAATCAGGACTAATGATTTAGAAATGAACATCTGATACATGCAATAGCATGCTTGGATATTGGCGCACTTGGGTGAAGTGGCAGAAACTGGGCATGGAGGAATGCACATCGCTTCGGCCTGGAGTGGAGGCTGTGTTGGGTGTGAGCGGAGCCAGTGACACTTGAGATCAGGAGTGAGGAATGGAGTTTCCCACGCTGTGACCAGCCTCTTCATCCTCACAGCTCGGCAGCCTGATCTCCCAGGACAAAGTGAAAGGCTTTCCTCTGCTGTTACTACACAAGACCAGGTCCATGGCCAGCTCTGTCAAAGTCTTCTCTCATCCTCATTACCCTGGGCGTGGTGGCAAGCCCTGGACCCCACTGGCTCCTTCCCTGCAAGAGGCCCGTGAATGCCAGCAGTTCTCACGCTGGTATGCTAAACTGGACCAAATGGACATGTGGTTTTTAAATTTTTAAATTTAAAATTTAAATTTTAAATTTCCCCTGCAATAGGGGAAACTTAGAGCACCAAAAATATTTTGTTAGTATAGAAAATAAGTAATATTCTTAAATTTATAGAATTGTTTTTACTCATATTCAACCCATCATGCTTTGTACCCTTCCACACCCTCCTGTTGCTACCCTTTAATTCAAATAGTCCCCCACAGCTTTCCTGCTGTGTATAAAAACTTGTGTTCATCTGAGTCCAGCTTATTTCACCCAGCATAGCCTCCATCTATCCGTGTTCATTTGTATGTCATCCTTTTACTCTTTGTAGCATAATGAGGCTTACTGTGTATATGTGCATTTTCTATATACACTGTCCAGATTTTAACCCAGAACCACCTGACCCAAGCATTGTCAGTCACTTGGGAAATTACTAAAATGTTTTGAAGGTGTACAGTTGACAAACTATATGGGGAGTATTTTGTCCCTCGTGAGTGAATTGTTCTCAACATAAGATACTTATGGGGGTTGAGGAAATACAGTTTGAAGGGATTTTATGAAACCTTTTGAAAAATTCAAACTTAAAGGGACAAAATTTCCTGCTGGGAAAAGAGAGACAGGACTAGGAGCAAAGGGAAGGGTTTAAATTGTATGTACCCCGAAAGCAGTGAAGATGGAAGTTGATGTGTGTTATAGATGACTTTTTGTCTTACTTGCTCATCTAGATGAATGGGAATGTGTTTGAAAGCAAATTGCTTTAATGCAGGTGGCTTTTGGAGTGAAGTAGGTACCCGGCCTCAGAAAAGTGAGAAGAGCTGGGTCTGTGTCAGACCCTTGGTTTCTTACTTTAAACGAATAATTCTTTTTATGCCATAAACCCATTTGAAGTATGGACAGAGCCTGGAGACGCACAGTAGCTTGTCCTGGAGTGACTGCTCCGCCCACAGCCTGCATGACACCAGAGGCCTCACCTGCTGCCTCCAGCACTTTGCTGAGTCCTCTAACTTTGATGCTGCCAAAATATAATAGGGCACTGTGGTCATCTCAAGGGTATTATGGGGGTTTGTTTGGTCTACAACCAAATGCTCTAAGCACTCCAGAGACATGGAAGTGAGACACCACCCTTCACCCGAACCGGAACCGAAGGGGTCCCCGGGATGTAGCACTTTCCCTTCAAAGGCAAGACAAGCAGGAATTCCAGTTCAGGGGGAGAATTTGCTTAGCTAGCTTACGGCCCTGGGTTCAAAGCAACAGTAGCAAAACACTAACCTACCAGCCAAAACCCAAGAAATCTCGGTCTTCCCGTTTTCACCAGAGGCCTCCTGCCTTGGAATAAGCGTTTTCTGTCTCTGTGGCCCTTAGAGTGTGCCCAGCTTACTCTGTTAGGCTTCATATGTAAATGAAAGAAAGAGAACAATGTTCTTTTTAATTGCTCTTTTATTTTCGTGCTATCTAAATGTCCAGATCACCAGGCAAAATGTTTCCAACCTTTTCTACCTTCCATTTCCAGTTGCAAATAGTAGCTTATGGCTGGGTGGAAATGGTAGTCTATGATTGGGTGGACTTGTTGTTAGTGTGAAAACAGCATCCTTAAAACAGTCTTAGTCTGACTTGTCGTAATCCCACACCCTTTGAAGAAGGGCATGGTGTCAGGGGCAGTCTACTTGTTTGTCTTCTTCTGGTTCCACGCCCCACCTTGAGGGGACTGTTGTGTTGGAGTGCCCTTGTCCTGAGTCTGGCCAGTTGTGGAATCAGAGTCTGACTCAGCCTTATTCTCCGCAGAGCAGCAGTTGGGTTGAGTGCAGCAAGGTGGAGGCTGCGGGCGGCACGAGCATTTCTGCGGGCAGCATGGGGGCTTTGCCGGGCAGCATGGGGGCTTTGCCGGGCAGCATGGGGGCTTTGCCGGGCAGCATGGGGGCTTTGCCGGGCAGCATGGGGGCTTTGCCGGGCAGCATGGGCATTTGGGTGGACAGCATGGGGACTTGGGACAGCCAGGAGGTTTCTGTGGACAGCATGGTTTGGGTGGGCAGCATGGAGGACTTGGCGGGCAGCACTGGTTGTTTTTTGATGGGTCACTCATCTTCTTTGTAGTTGAAGTTCCTAGAAAAAAGAATATTCGAATGACAAGACTGTCTGGAGACCCGCTTTCATCAACACCTTGCTCGATCGCCAACACATCTGAATCCTCAGAGTGAATCCTTACTAAGCCCTTGGTAAGTAGGGCTGGACCTCTGAGAAGCCTCAGCTAGTCCCCAGCCCTGCTTTTATAGGATCCATGTGTCTGTTCCTTACTAAGTAGCCAACATCCAGGTAAAGAATGTAAAGTTACAAATATGCAATAAATTTTCTTATAGTCTCTTAGTGAAGAGCAGAGAGACTCTTGGGCTGACTGAGTCATGACATAAGCTTTATCTCATCTAGTGATGAGTACCAGTGTACAGGGTGAGCCTTTTTACATACCACCTTAGGCGGGAAGACAACTGAAATTCAAACTTCTATCCTAGCAGTTTGCAAATGGATTCAAAATGGGTTCCATCTCATCCCAGATCTTGTGTATATTCAGATCTAAATGTACGTATTCAAATCTAAAAGTTTCCAGGAACTTGGGTACATTAGGATTTTCAGAGCCACCAACCACCACTCCCTTTTTCTGAATGTACTGAATAATTCCATGCACCTTGAAACACAAGCCATCAACTGCCAAGAGCTAGTGGCCGTAAGCAAACACAGGCACTGTCCCAGGCATTGCAGGGCTGCAGTGTAAGGCCTAGCTCTGAAACCACAGGTTCTGTTCACATTTCTGGGCTATTGTTTCTTCCCTAAGGGGACAGGGTCGGGGTGAGCAGGAGGAAACTGGACTTTGGAGAGGCCCTCAAACTCAATCATTCAAAACTTCTGCAATGTTCTTATTCTTTGGTGAATAGTAAAGTCCCAAACAAGTCTGTTTCAGCAAACTGACAGGCCTCCTACCAAGCAAGTTTCTCAGCAGGATCCTAAGTCCACTTCCTATATGTGAGCCCTGTATATTTCCTTTCCTTGTGATCAAAAGCACTGACATGTCTCCACTACAGGACAGGCTAGAAAGTAGCCAAGAATCACAAGCAGAGACCAGGACTATCATGTAACTGTGGAGGAGATATCTCAGGAAGCAGGATGGTTTGTACACCCTTGATATATACTCAGTTCACAAGATCACATATTGATGATGGGTAGATGCCAGGCTTATCAGAGCCCTGTCACCCAGGGGGAGGAAGGTGGGTGTGGGAGTTGGAGCAGGAACTGCCTAGGTGAAGTTTCAGCCACCCTCCCAACCTGTGGCACCCACGGGAATATTTAAAAACAGCTTCTGAGAAAAACTACCTTTCAAAATGCAGCCAGATGTTGATGTGTATTTACATACATGCATATCCATGTGTGTGTACATATGTGTGCGTGCTCTTTCATCATGGTGATACAAAGGAGGAAGTAATTTGAAGTTTGTGACAGTGCCTGCCAGCTGGATCAAGTTGAGATTAAATAAATTTCTCATTAGGATTTGCATCTGGGTCCTGGGCGAGGACCTCTTATGGTGCCTGTTCTGCTGAGGCCTTGGTCTCCTGCAGTGGACCATTCCACCTGGGTCTATCCCACCCTTCCCATCCTTGGACTATTTTCTTTTCCTATTATACTGAAGTGTAGGGGCTCCTGGGGAGAGAAGCCACAAATTGCTCACATCAGAGATTATCTTTATCCTGGTTAGAAAGCCCCGGAAGAGGACAAAATTCTTGAGTTAGGTGATTACTAAGGACACCTGTAAGATGACCTACATTGCCATGAGAACCACTCTTTATGACTTCATAGCAGATGGAGGGCTTTGGATGTCCTGGGGGATGGGTGTCTTTAGACTCGGTCCTTTTCCATCTGGGGATTGGACCTAAATCCTGTTTACACTTGACAAACTGGGTCCCAGTGAGTCTAGGTGTGGCTGCTGCCTCCACCCTGTGGAGACAGTGACTTTCTGACTGACAAGCTGTTGCCCAGCCCCACCTGGCCTCTCTCAACTTTCCGATCCTCACTCTGCAGCTTTCACTATGGGGGGAAGGCACCTGGCTTATGCCTAGGAGGATCTACTGTACTACCGGATGGAGTTCATGGGGATGTTGCGGGTTTCCTGGCCTCAGTAGCAGCAGGGAGGAAGATGTGGGAGGGAGTGTTATATTCAACTCTCCTGCTCCCACTGCTGGATTTCAGTGCTGCACATCCTCAATGCTGAAGTTGAACTGTTTCCACTTGGAAGGGGTGGCTTTGGGGACTAGATCTTTAATTCTGTAACTGCGCCTGCCAGTTTTCTTAGGTTTCCTGTCCTTGGCAGAAACTCCTATTTCTGTGGCAAGAGGAAGATCCTAGTGCAGCATTTCTAAGGGGTAGTCATTCAATCCCTCCTCCTCCTAGACAAGAGATGCCACAAAGGGGCTGAGGAGGCAGATCTGCCTAGCGATGCCCAGACTTGCCAGGGATTGAGGTCAGCGGTGAGGAAACAGAAAATGAGAGACGCTGCATAACAATAGACACCAGGGCAGCCAGGAAGGGGTGAGGAGTGCCTGGGTCTGTATCACCTTGGCTTAAAGCTATTTTACAGGGAGTTACATGCTCTTGAGGCCATGGAGCCTTAGGCAGTGAGTTCTGAGGAGGGCATTTGTGGGAAGGCATCTACTC